>CM046427.1:16922558-16925865 GCA_025506505.1 Flaveria sonorensis | reverse complement strand
GATATGTCCCTGTGATGCCTTATAGTCTAAAAACTCTTTATAAGTTTTTTCATCAAATTGAGGTTTTGAGGAGGATGATGCATATGATGCATTATCCATAGCTATAAGCTTCTTATTACCCATTTAATGAATAATTCTTTCTGTTCCTCTCCCTCTATAAGAGAAGTTCTTTCACGGCCTCTGCCTCTGTCCCAAGGGATCATGGCTGAAATATTAACCACAAGAAATTATTATTTCCGATGTTTTAGATCCCTCAGCTGATTTTCCAAGGATTTATCCGATTTATTTGCTCAATAGCATGGTTTTTTGCCTTATCTGACAAAAACGGAATTTCTCTTATTTCTTGAATATTATTGTGCAATCCTATTATTTGGATCTGAATATTAATTGTTTTTTCTATAATTTCAAATATTGCTATGCGCATAATTCCTCTTGAATGACTCATTGATTTAAATATTCCCTGGTAAGAAAATCAGGTAAACTGTTATCATTCCCTTTTTATAAATGATTTCAAAATCAAATGGTGCAAGATGTGATTGCCATCTGGCAAACATCTTTTTGAGACATCATGTTTAAAATCTTTATTAAACATATATTTGGCTGCATTGCAGTCAGTTTTAATTATAAATTTTTTATTAAATAAATCGTCTTGAAATTTTAAAATACATTTAACTATTGCAAGGATTCTTTTGCAACAGTTGCATAGTTTTTCTGGCTTTCATTCCATTTTCCAGAATGAAATCTAACAAGATATCTTGTTTGTTATTGGAGATACTTGTTTTAATATACCCCCATAGCCTATCTCTGAGGCATCAGTTTCAATAATTTTTTCCCATTCTGGGTTTGTTATTGTTAAGCAAGGAAGGTTTTGAACCTTTTGCTTAATCTTTGTACCGCTTTAGTATGATTGATAGACCATGGCTTAGGATTCTTCCTTAGCCTATCGTATAATAAAGCCGTATCTTGTGCTAAATTCTTATAATAAGAAGAATATAGTTTAAACTTCCAAGAAATCTTTGTAATTGTGTTTTGTCTAAAATCTCATCTGGGAATTTAGATGCAAATTCAATACTTCTATTAATTGGAATTATATTTTCTTGATTATATTATGGCCTAAAAATCTGATTTTAGTTTGGAAAAGAGACATTTTTGGTCTAGATATAACTAAACCATTTTTTAAAATTATATTTTGAATATCTCTAAGTGTTTAAAATGAGTTTCAATGTCCTTTGAAAATACAAGGATATCATCAATATAAACAATTATAAACACTCTATAAGGAATAAAATGTCATTCATAATATTTTGGAATTCTGAAGGGGCATTCTTTAATCCAAATGGCATAACATTCCATTCGTAATGCCCAACAGGTACTGTGAAAGCAGTTTTATACCTGTCTTTCTCTTCAATTTGTATTTGCCAGTATCCTGACTTTAAGTCAAATTTAGAAAATACATTTGACTCATATAATTTGTCTAATAAATCTTTTTTATTAGGTATAGGATACCTAATCCATTTTAAAACCTTATTTAGCGGTTTATAATTATAACCAATCTTGGTACGCCTCTTTCCTGTTCGGACTGTTTATTAACATAAAAGGCAGTACAAGACCATGAAGACTTTGAATTTCTAATTAAATTTTGCTTAAAAGAGATTTATCTCTTGTTTACATAATTCCATATATTCAGAATTCATTTGACAAGGTCGAGCCTTGGTCGGAATCTGACTTTCATTGAAGTTTTCTTCATATGGAAGTGAAACAATATGTTTCTTTCTATCCCAGAAAGCATTGGGTTGATCATTACATATTTGTAACTAAATTGGTGTTCTATTAATTTAATTTTTTCTTGTAATTTCTGATTATTTAATTTTTCTTGAATATTTAAAGAAAATATTTCTTTTGTAAAAAATCAATTTGATTTATTTTTGCTTTTATCAATCTTCTTTTAAATTATTTAATGTCCTTATTATTGGATTAGAAATGAATTTAAAACAATTTCTTTTCCTTCATACGTACCAGTTATTCCAGTACGGTCAACATTTTTTAAAGGAAATATTTATCAAAGAAAGGGCTTCCAAGTATAACTGGGTTACCTAAATTTTTTACCAATACAAAACTTGTACTAATACAAGTATTATTTTGACAAATAAAAGCTTGAGGGATTTTATAATTTACCTCTAATTTTTCTTTCCCAGCATGGCTGAGAGTATGTGTAGTTTTATGATAATATTTGTAGGAATTAATCCTTCCTGTATACAATTTAAATCTGCACCACTATCAAAGAGTGCAATTACTTCAATTAAAAATCATTACCTATTAGTAATTTAATTTTTCCATGCCATTTTGAGAAGTATTATTTCTCTTATATTTTTCAGATATAATTCTGATTCTTCTATTGGTTGTATATTTAATTTATCCTTTTCTAGACATATTATTCTATTGTCTAATCTTTATTATTTTCTTGTAAAATTTTTACTTCTGATTTTAAATTATCAATTTCCCTCTTTAATTGTTGTATATCAACGGGGTTTTTTTCTTTATTTCTCTGATTTACTGAATTTTTAATTCAGCCAGAGAAAGGTTTTGGATCTTTATTATTTGAACAAGAAGTGCCTTCTTCTTGTTTTTCCATAAATGAAGAGATTATTTTCTCTTTAATTTGTGGATCATCTACCACTTTTAATAATTCAAGTATTCACTTGTTAAAACATTTATTTCCATATTTTGGAACTGTGAAATTATTTTATAAATATTTTCTTCTTCTTCTTCTGAAGTATTATTACAACAGTTGTTTTTACAACAGTTTTCTTCTTCAGAGGAAGAGTATAGACTTTCATTTTCTAAAATATTTAAATCTTCATTAGAAGATTGATCAGATTCGGTATCTGATTCTAAAAGTATTTTTGAGATTTGATTTTTTAAATCTTCATCTTCTAGCTTATTAAGCTTTTTCTTACCCAGCAAGTTTTTGCTGTATGACCTATTTTTCCACATTTTTTACAGATTAATTTTGACCTATAGTCTTATACTTAGTTTATTTTCCTCGTATTTTTGAATTCTTTTATTTTTTCTATCTTCCCTTTTCCTTTTTCTTTTTTGATGTTGGTAGGGATTAGATTTTTTAATTTTCTTAGTATTATTTGAGGTTCCTTCTATACCAAATTGACTACAGAATTCACCTATTGTTTCTTTTCATTTAAAGAATGTTTTTTAATTTGTTGTTTAATTTAATTTCATTACATAAATTTAAACTTCTTGAATACAAGTTCCTATTAACTTGCCGTAAGTATAATCATCATAATTTATA
>CM046427.1:16745058-16917558 GCA_025506505.1 Flaveria sonorensis | reverse complement strand
ATTAGGTATACCGACCAAAATCGGGTATACCGCACCCGAACCCGAACCCGAACCCGATTTTCATCGTAAAGTAATACCGATTACCGTACCTAACACATATAATCAGGATTTAGGTTTTTTCGGTTTTGGTAACAAGGAAATCGGGAAGGTACCGGAACCGACGATTGATTCATGCTACTGTAAATGCTACTCTAATATTGGATTAGTTTTGATAAGTGTTATTACTATTTTGGTAATTGTTGAAAGTGGTGCATCATGTCTTGCTTGATTCATGCTACTGTAAATGCTCATTATCTCTAATGGATTACATGATTTGTAAATTTAAACGAATCATTTTTTTCTTGAGTCAAAGTTTTGACTTTTGATTGTCAACTACTTTGTTTAGTACAAACAGATTACTTGAACATGTTTAGGTGTGCATGCAGGTGAAGAAATATTTGCTTTTTTATGTCCTACTTATTAGTACAAATATTGTATTTGAACATGTTAAGGTGTTTGTGCAATTGTTGGCTTTTAAAGTAAGTATTTGAGCATATTAGTTGTATTCAATTCTCTTCAACACGAAATCTCCCATTGGTTGACTTTTTAATCAGATTCGTTTAGCTTGCGTAGTTGGTAGAAATATATTGTTTACGCAACATGTTAAGTACGGAGTTAATAAAATAAAAAATAGATCAAACCTCCATAGAAAAGATAAATAAGAATATGTTAAAACTCAAGTAAATTATAATAATCAAAACTCAAAACAATGATAAATAAGAATACGCCTAAAATCTCCATCGCTCCCATGTTTAGTTGCACCCGTTGGCTAGTCTCACTCAACATTTATGTTAATTGGTTCTGATTTCTCAAAAATTTCTACAAAAAAAAGAAGAAAAACTTATAAATATAATAGCACAAATGAAAAAAATAAATAAAAACTACAAAAATAAATAAACACTTACCTTTTCCAAGGTCGTCAAAGCTTGTAAAGTCTTCATCTTCGTTTATTTTCTTGCTTGACCCACGAATCCAATCCTGTGTGCAAATAAGTGCTTCGACAAGCGGGGGTGCAAATAAGTACAAAATGTTGACTCAGAAGCAACACTTGAAACCAGAATAGCTAATAAATCTATAAGAATAAACACCATAAGTTAAAGAAATTACAAAATTACACAAAAAAATCATAAATAAAATACAATGTTAAATGTATATACCTTTTGCCACCTTTGCTAAAATTGGGTATTTTGAAGACGAACCTTTCCACCATTACAGAATATCAAATCCTGGGTAATCTTTCTCCTCTTTATCCTCAAGATACATTTGAAGTTCTGATTTAGTGTTGTACACGGTAAAACCACAATCTGATTTAAACTCGGATAAAAAACTCTTATCACCGTGTGAAGAAGTTTCAACATTTCTTTGTGCAACCTTATTTGAACTTGTGCTTTCATAAGTTATTTTATATTGCTCAAATAGTATCTCAAATTCTCCAGTTATACATTTAAGCACCGCCTCAACCTTCTTGTTAATATCATGTACTGTCTCGTTCTCCTTTTTTTCAGCTGTAAATATACTATTATATCCATATGCGATGACACGAACTTTGAAACGAGGGTCTAGTATAGTCATAAAATATAAAACTTTATTAAAATTTTTATCCTTCCTCCAATACTTTTCATACTTCTCCTGCATTCTAGAACCCATTGATCTAGTTTCTAGGTCAGGTGAACCTTTCAACTCTCGAAGATGTTTTTCAATATCCATTGATTCAGTAAAGAACTGATTAGCAACCACCTGTTTCACACACATATTGTATAATGGTTAATAACTTAAATATGTTTAAACAAAAATAAAAAGAGTAGTAATTAAGAAAAGAATATAAACAAAATACCTTTGTCGACGCTGAAGCGTTCGTTGTTTTACGGGCAAACAATTCTAAAACTTTTACCATGTGCCTCGAGAAGTGCCAATCAGTAATCGTGGGAATATCACCCATATCTTTTGAATAACTGGGGTCTATCAAATCATAAGCTTGAAAAGCTTTTTCAAATTTCTCGGCTGTATGCAACATTTCATATGTGGAATTCCATCTAGTAGCGACATCTAAAGACAACATCGCTTTGACACAATTTTTAAATGCCTCTAGTCTTTTAGAAGAGTATCTAATATATTGAATTGCATTTCGTATACGCTCAATCGAGTAGTTATTTTCATGTAGCCCATCTTTTACAATCAAGTTGATAATGTGAGCCATGCAACGGATGTGTAAATATCTTCCATCAAACAAGAGATTTTGTAATCTACCTTTAAGAGATACCATGGCCGTATCATTGGATGATGCATTATCAGTAGTGATCGTTAAGACTTGATCAATATCCCAATCATTTAAACATTGAAGTAATATTCTAGCAATTTCTTCCCCTTTATGGCTGAATATCGGCTTAAAATTTATAATGCGTTTGTGTAATACCCAGTCATCGTCAATGAAGCTCTGAATAGATGTCCATGTGTCGGTGGTTAAACATACTTTGGCTTTACTCCTTGCAAAAAAATCCTTCAACTTTCCCATTTCCTTTAAATAGATCTCCGCGCAATCCCTTGAAATTGTAGACCTGTTCATTATTTTGTAATGCATAATGACTTTAAACAACTAAAATTAAGTATAGTTTATAGCTATAACAGAAATAAAATACCTGCTTGGTATCTTAAAATTCGGACATACAGTTTCCATGAGTCTCCTAAAACCCTCGTGCTCCACTATTGTAAACGGGAGCTCATCTAGTATGATCATCACATCAATAGCATATCTACTGTTTTCAGCACTAAATTTCCATGTTTTAGTTTCACTAGTTCCGGCCCCAACATTATCATTCTTTTTTAAAAATATGTTTGTTTGACCCTTAAACCTTGAAGGATGTTTCTTGCATGTCTCAAGATGCTTTTTCAGTCCCATTGTTCCATTAAATTTTGGGTGTGCAGCTATACAGACTGAACAATGAATACATCTTGCCTTTATATTCCCATCCTCGCCGGTAAACTTTTCAAATTCAGCCCAGTATGGAGAACGACCCACTTTACTTTTCTTTTTTCCGGGTTTGTTTTTAACACGTTTTGATTTTCGTTTCTCTACTTTGTCAGATTCATCACTTGATAGTTGCTCAACGTTCACAGGGTCCATCTATTCACAATTAACAAATAAGAATCAAATAAATGACAATCCCAAATTAAGTAAAAAACTACATATTTCTATAGACAAATAGACTGTAAGAAGCTAAATTAAATTCTGATTATTGTTTAATGAGTTATGGTTTATGATTCTGAAACGACCCACCTATAGGTTTGTAAATTTTGTACTCGTTGAGTTCTTGAAAATTTTGAATCTTGAATATGATGATGGTGATGTTAGAAAGTTGTTATTGCAAGTATTAAAAAGATTTCATATGCATGGATAAGATGTTTAATTGGAGCATTATGTTTCCATCGTAATAGATTAGTACACAACCATTTAAAATAGTTAAAGCAAAGTGTTTGAAAAATTGACCTGACAAGAATTGTTATATGATAAACAATTTGATGATGAAGGTGAAGGCAAGCAGTAGCAGCAACAATTTAATTGTGAAGGTTTGACGAGGTCTAAAATATTTATAAATTGAATGGTGAATCACAATTGGTATAAGATTCTTCTGCCATCAAAAGTTAAAAGCAACATCCATATTTAATTGTAATTTCCATAATTTCTTCCGGCATTTTTTAGGTTTTTTATTTTTAAATCGGGTCGGTATTTAAAAGTCGGGTTCCCTGTATTTTTTCCCGATCCCGAACCTGAACCCGATTACAGCAGAAATCCATTATCGAATACATGTACATACAATTCTAATTAGTTCGGGAATGCACTAAAAATCGGTTCGGGAATCGGTATTAAGTTGGTTCTACCGATTTGTGACCACCCTTAGTTGGTGGTAATCACCTATGGATGAAGACTATGAGGGCTTATGGTTATGTGAAAGAGGTGGGGTGGTAGAGATGGATGTCTGGACAGTAGGTGGTGAGGATGAGTATTCAAAAAGTGTGTATGAGTGTGTATGTAGAGAGAGAGAGATCCTTTTGATTATATATTTTTAGTTTTATTAAATTTTTGTATTTGTTTATAAATAGAGATATTGTTGTCTTTTCATATAAATCTAACAGAAAAATCGGACATCGTTAATGCGACGCAGTTGATTGAGATAGATTTGAAACCATAGTGGTTAAGCGGATGTTTTTAAACTATTGGATAAAAAACGTTATAATCATCAAACCATAGGGACTAAAAGCGTAATTTACTCTTATAAATATTTTGGAAATCCGAAAGTTTTGTAATAAAATAATTAAGGTTTTGTAAAAATTATTAGAATACTAGATAAATGTTTTAGAGTTAATCCGTTATTTAAAATTTCCAGATATCCAAAATCCAAAATTCAAATATCCGGATATACAATTTTGCACCCCTAACTATGATCTAGGCTCTACCATATTTTGAGATCTAATCAGCAAAACCTTGAGGTGAATGAAAGGTTGATTCAGTTCTCATGATTCAAATTCTTTATTTTTTCTTTGTTTTTATTGTTTGTATTATGTTTTTTGAATGAAATTAGTTTTATAGTTTGTAAACCTTTAGAAGCCACTTGAGAGTCTAGGGAAGAGATGAACTAATATTATCTGTGATTATTCAACAAATAACAGGTTTCTAGGACAAAACCAAAATAAGAGGATAAACTTATAACACCTCGAATGTTATTTAATATACAAACTTGGATAAAACGAAAGCTATAGAGGGTTTAGGTTTATAAAAATAAATTAAAGGGCAAAGGTGGCATATTGAGAATAAAAATGACAAAACTATTATTTTAAAAGGAAAGGGGTGCCCCCATCCCCCTTCCTTATGAGAGAAGAGAAGGTTTTCAGATTTGATAGAGAGAGAAAGTGTTATTGAGAGAGAGGGCTTGCCGAGTCGAAGAGATGTAAAGTTTATACCTTTGATTCTTATAGATCGATGATGATTTCAAGCTTATACAATGAATGAAATGCTAAAGTTGGTATTTTTATGTATTATCATATATATCTCAGTTATTTTTCGTGGTTCTTGGGTTTTCAGTGAGATTCATTAGAACTTTTATATATTTATATGTTTTAGGGCTAGTGTGCATACTATGTTGATGATTTACATAAATTATTGTAGTTTTGATAGTAAAGTTGACTTTTTTTATGGGATTTATAAATTGAATTTTGTTTCTGTACCAAACCCTAAAATTGGTATGATAAACTACGTACATGACAGATAAGAGTACTCGGTTTAGTAGATTTCTCGACGATAGTATTCGATAATAGTAGTTGGCCTTCTAAAGATGTCGGACCATAGGTCACTAATCGGCTTGTTATAGTACTCTGTTAGTAATGGTACTCGGTCTGTATATTTTTCGGTTTATAAAAGGGAAAAATAGTAACCGCTATGTTTATAGTGCTCAGGATATTATAGTACTCAATATGTTTATGGTTCTCAGTATGTAGGATATTATAGTACTCAATATATTTGTGGTTCTCAGTAAGGAACCATAAAATACATAGATGTTATGGAATGCCTATGTTACGATGTTAAGGTATGAATAGATAATGAAAGAAGAAAAAACAAGAAAAACTAACAAAGTATAAACTAATAACATGATAAACTGATATAGAAATATAACACAAATTAAAAGAACATTAGTGGGCCTTAAATTCTAAATTTCACATGTGAAAGTAAAGTATTGGAGTCTTTCAAACATGGTATGATTTTGCATTTTTCGCACTCTCGGCTTGATAAGAGATGTGTCTTATGCAATATCACCTTATAGGAGCTTTAGTTGTGCGCTGCACACCTTTATAGGAGTTGTACCTTGTGTGTGGTTATCTGATAAGAGTTGTGTCTTGTACACATTCACCTAATAAGATTCGGGGCTTGGGTATTGCCTACCTTTATAGAAGCTATACCTTTTCTATACTCACCTGATTAGAGCTCAGTAATTTATTGCTAGCTCACCCGTAAAAGAGGTTTGTACATGTACGAACTTGAAAGTAAAGAAAAAGTTAAAGATAAAGTAAATATCAAACAAAGGATACAAGATAATGTTTATTAAAGTATTGTTAAATATTTATAGTAAAGCTAAAGTGACTTACAAAACTAAACTAATTGTTAATGATGAAGTTAATGTTAAAGTAAAGAATGATAAAGACTGATATGCTAATATATTTTGATAAAGTTAAAACTATAGCTTAGTTAGCAACATAGACCTTTGTATGCATATTAGTTTTACAGATATGATGATGATGAAAGAAAGAATGAAAGCTTGGTATGATTGGTGAAGTTATGTGGCTAATTCATGGCATTTCAAAAGAATTAGTACATGTTATTATTCAATTATAAAATGATTGACATTAAACGATATAATGACAATTTAATTCAGCTACTTTAATTGATTGATTATCTAAATTTAAAGAATGATGTGTTTCTGAAGTTCAAATCTAACTCTAAGGTTGCCTAGATATTTAGCTTTACATGAACAAACATAAACGTGCTAATGTTCGTGTTTATTTACAAGACTAATGGCTTTTAGCATTTCGCCCCTATAATTTTACACCCCCACTTTCAGCACACAGCGGAAGCAACGAGAGTGCGACTAGACTGAATATCAAGATAATCATTGTTTACAAGATGCAGGACTGGTGAAGGGGGTTAATGCAACAGTTTCATAAGGATGGAGAGACTAGAATACTTAACAGATCAAATAGGGAACCAGCTAATAAAACAATGAACACAAGTAATGAATACAATAAGAACACAAGTAGATGGGTTTCAAGAATAATGTATATTACTCTCAAGTGTTTTACTAAATGTTACAATGCTTAGTCCTAAAGATTCGTACCTGAGATACTTTATACTACATCCTATAGCCAGTCATACTTTGAAGGCTAGTTGGAACACTAATCTAGATAACAAGATCAATGTAAAGTCAAAAGGCAGATTGCCTTTTGACTAGGAGTATGACATGCCATAGCCCACATCCTTATCTATTACAAAAAGAATAAAAGTACAAAGTAGAAAATTACAAACTCTAAGACCTTAATCTATAGTTGACAAAAGTATGGACTTATGACCAACTTATATAAAGTTGGTGAGTCATCAGAGATGGTAGCAAAAAGTGGTTCAGCTTTTGTCAAAAGCATGTCATAGAGAGCATGTATTCTTGTTGTTAGAAGAAATCAGTCTCTTGGCTTCAGAAGACTTTGTCTTGCAGCTTCGAAAGAATTCATCTTTGGCTTCGGAAGAAACAATCTTTTGGCTTCTGAAGATTTGATACTTAGTAAATTTCATTGAGTTGTATAAAATCTTCTGAAGTAACTTTTCTTATACTTTAGATATGCATGCTGAGAGTTCTTTTATTGCATCAGCATCTAAGTGTAACTCTCACAAACTCCCCATAAGCTGATGCTATGAAAACTAGAGAATAACTTTGAGTCTTGATCTTCATCTGTTGATAGTCCTCATGAGAATCAAGACCATTCCCTTCATCATCAGATGGTTAGGATTCCTCTGACTCTCAAATTATCTTCTCATGTCATGAAGATCATGCAGAGGAAGGTCAAGCATGTTTTACCAAAATTACGCATCTTGAGCCCATTGATCTCTAATGACATACCATCTTTCTGGGTTAGTATTCAATGCCCAAGACAAGATGGGAATCTTAGCAGCAAAGGCTCAACTTGGATTCGAGTTGGATGAGCAGCCACTTCTTATTCTCCCTCAGGATGTTTTGACCTATCCTGAGGTGCAGAGGTGGATGCCTTGGTCTTCTTCTTCTAATTGTCCTTTCTAATGGCCATCCTCTTGCTCTTTCTATATTTTAACTGAGAAGGTTGGTCTGGAGTACCAGATGTTTCTTCATTGTCCTTCTCAATTGGGTCCTTTTTTTAGGATCAGGACCTTGCTATGGGTAAGAAATAGAGCTGCCTACGATGCAACACTAGGTCTAGGTTGTGTTGTCTCTTGGGGTTCAACCTTGACCTCACCTTCAAGTGCAACCTGACTTGGTAGAGAATGCAGGTTTACTAGCTCATCCTTGTTAATCTTTTGCTTGATCACTCTAATGTGCTCATCCATAGTGGATAGAGACATTGGACCAAGTCTACTTCCAGAGAACCCATACAAGTTTAAAAAGATCATCATATTTAGTTTGTCAACAGACTTCTTTTGATTAGCTCAGTTGGAGGATCTTGACTTAGCAGCCTCTTCCTCTTAGCAGCTTTTTGTTCTTTTAACAATTCTTGTTCAAGCTGCTTGAGGTATTCAAACTCTATGTACTCATATGACAACGGAAGTAGATCTGCTGCCTGATAGAGTCTTGTGGCACTCAGGTAGATTATCATGTTTTGTCAGTCTTGTTCCCTACCTACCTGAGTTTCTTGTTTAGCTACCACAGCCTCTGCCTCGGGGCTTTCTTGAACTAGTGAAAGGGTAGTAGCTTTGTAAAGTCTCTTTCTTTTTCTATCTTCCTTAATCTTATTGAGCAACTTTGTAGCCTCAACTTCCTTCCTCTCTTTTGAAACTTCAGTGTCAGCCAGTTCATTTAGTTCCTCCATGGGATGAGAGATGATTTCATTAATGTTGTAGTTCTTTAATCCTAGATAGTTCAGTCTGGCTGCCCTTAACTCATCTTCCAGTGTGTTTTGCTTAGGGGTAGCCCTGACTATAGCTTGCATAAAGCTTGGGGTCTCACTTGTTCTCTCTCTCCATGACTTCCTTTTCCTCTCCCTTTTCTCCACCTCAATCTCCTAAGAGGTCATGCAGGACCGTTAAAGGGTACTTAAGCTTGCACTTAGTTAACACACTTAGGAGGATCTTAAGTTCACTTAACAATTCAAATAGGGAACTGTGAACTTTTACTGAAGATACCCGACAAAACAAGTAAAAACAAGACAAGAACACAAGATAAATTTTTAAGGAAGTTGTATATTGCTTCTCTAGTTCTATTACAAATGTTGTACAAGTATGTATTTGAATACAAGAACTGAGACTACTTATACTACATCCTACAACCGTCAATATGCAAAAAGACAGTTGGAAGTGACTAATCTAGACAACAAGATCAGCCTAAAGTCAAAAGGCAGATTGCCTTTTGACTAGTGTCTATGACATGCCATAGCTCATTGACTTTCCTATTACAAAAAGCCAAAAAGGAACAAAAACAAAAACTTGCAGACAAAGACCTTATCTACTTTATTATAAAGCATGGAAGTTTCACCGAATGATGATAGTTGGTGAACCACCAGAGCATGCAGCGGACAGTAAGTTGCTTTATGATAAAGTTGATGGAAAAGGTATCTTTTTCTCTCTTTAGAAGAAAATCAGTCTTGTCTTTAAACAGATTCGAAAGACTTTGTCTTGAGATCTTCGGAAGACTTCATCTTTTACCTTCGGAAGAGTTGAGTCTTTGGCTTCGGAAGACTTTACACTTAGAGTATTTTCTAAGTTAAGGGTAAAGCTTCTGCAGCAGTTTCTTCTGAACTTTGGCTTCGGAAGATTTTACACTTAGCATTTCTCTTGAGTGCGTAAAACTTCCGAAGCTGATTCTTCTTTGTTCCAAAGTGCATGTTGGAAGACTTGGTTGTTTTGGTATCCTTTGGTTGCATCAGCCTCTTAACTTCAGAGGTTCCTACAAACTTCCCCTAGGCTGATGCTACCAAAACAGAGAGGTTCTTCAGATTGGGATAGTCCACATGAGGATCTTCAGAACTCCTTTCTTCATCAGCAGATCTAGATTCTTCAAACTCATGAAGTACCTTCTCATGTCATAGAGATCATGCAGAAGGAGTTCAAGCATGTCACTTGTGAAGTAGACATGTTGTTCTCCCTAATCTCTAGTGACATACCATCTGTCTGGATCTTCAGCAAATGTCTAGGATAGAATTTGTCATCCAACAGAGAGAGGCTCTACTATGAAAGGAGTTGGTTGAGAGTCTTCTTCATGCACTTCCTCAGGATGTTCTGACTTATCCTGAGGTTGGGAGGTGGATGCCTTTCTTCTTTTCTACTTAGTTGATGATCTTCTTCTGCCATCCTTTTTCTCCTCCCTGATGATTTTAACTGAGAGGGTTGGTCTTCAGTACCAAGTTCTTCAGTGGATTCCCTCTCAGTTGGGATCTCCTCTCTCCCAGTTTCAAAAGGAGAGGGAGGAGAACCCTGCTGTGGGTTAGAAGATGAAGTTGGCTGTTGTGCAGCTTTAGGTGCAGGTGGTGTTGTCTCTGTAGGTTCAACCTTTACCTCAACTTCAGGTTGAGCTTGACTTGATGATGAATGAAGGTCCACAACCTCTCCCCTTTTTATCTTCTGCTTGATCACCCTTATGTGCTCATCCATTGTGGATAGAGACATGGGACCAAGCCTCCTTCTGGAGAACCCATACAACTTCAAGAAGCTCATCATCCTCTACCTATCTGCAGACTTTTTCTGACTTTTCTGGATGATGGCTCTTGATTTTGCAGCTTCTTCCTTTGCCTCTTCCTTGCAGCTTGCCTTTCTTTTTTGGCTTGCTCTTCCAGCTGCTTATTGTATTCAAATAATATATAATCATAAGGCAAGGGAAGGAGTGCAGGTGCCTAATAGAGACCTGTGGCACTCAGATAGTTGATCATTTTTAATCTTTCCTCTTCATCAACTACCTGAGGTTGTTCAGCAGCCACAGTCTCTGACTCAGGACTTTCTTGAACTGGGGAGAGGACAGGAATGTTCTTGTAAAGCCTTTTTCTCCTTATTTCTTCCTTGTGTTTGAGGGTCAAGGCTGCATCCTCTGCTTCCTTCCTCTCTTTGACAATTCAATGTCGGCCAGTTCATTTAACTCCTCTAAGGGGAGAGAGATGAGTTCATCTATGTTGTAGTTCCTGGTCCCCAGATAGTTGAGCCTGGCTGCCCTTAATTCATCTTCTTGAGTGTTTGGTACAGGGGCAGCCAGAATTGCAGCTTGCATGAATCCTGGGGAACCACTTGAACTCTCTCCCCTCAGCTTCCTCTTCCTCTCTCTCTTTTCTTCTTCAATCTCTTCAGGAGTCATCTTCCTTTTGCCTTTGTCAATTGCAGATCTTGATGACTCAGCCTGAGAAGAGCTTTGGCCTTCATTGCTTGATTCAGCAGTCAAGCTCTGGCCAGAGAGAGGTTGTGAAGCACCATCACCAGCTGGTGCCTCACTGAGGGTATGGGGTGCTGGAGGAGATCTTGTCTCAAGGTTCACAGTCTCAGCCTCTGGGCCTTCAGTCAAGGCTTTCCCTTCGAAGCTAATCTTGGGGTCTACCTCAACATCCAGTTGACCAAAGGCTTCAACTGCTAGCCTCTGTCTATATGATGTTGTTCTCCTTTTGAATTCTGCCAGCACCCAGTCTTGAATTTGATTGGCTAATCTGACAGCTTGTCTGTTATTGCTTGGGTTGACAAGTGCCAGATCTACCAGATTTATACCCTATAGAAACTCAGGTTTGAAATGTTTAAGATTTTAGTTGACCCTGAGCTCTAGAGAGTACAAGAGCTTTCCTATCACTGTCGTACCCCCAACCCATGATTGGGTTCTCAGAAGGGGCAGACATTGCTCTTGGTATCCCTTCCTCAAACAGATGTTGAATTTGCAAGTCGAGATCTGTCTTGAGGAGGTTGCTGAGCATGGACAACTGCAAGATAGGATGGTGAGTCCTGTATGTCCATACTTGAGGAAGAACTCCCAGGTTCTGTGGCTGTCAGAACTTCCTCCCCCTTTTTGGTAGCATCACCCTCATGCATAGGTGAGCTGGGGAAGTGATCCATAACATCCACAGGTTCTTGTGGACCTGGATGAGTTTGTCCTATGGGTCTCTCAGCTAACTGGCCCTTGAGATCGGTGATCTCAAGTTGCTGGTCATGGACCCTCCTTTGCAAGATAGTCACCTGTGATTCAAGGTGAGCTATCTTTGAAACCAGTTGGTGCAGATGTCTTCGAGTTGGTGCACCCTGAGTTTCAGACTCCCCTCATCTTCAGTTGAAGAATCATTGGGGGATGAAGGAGGTGAACCGAGGTCTGCTCCCTCACCACCAGCATGGGGTTCTTGGCTGCTAGATTTCCCCTGCCCCATGACAATGTCAAGAGGCTGGGTTGCCATGGTTGAGGTCTTAAGGATGTAATCACTGGAAACAGTGAGAGCCTCTTCCACATAGGTCTCCTAGACAATCACAGGAAGATCCACCTCAGTTTGGGGTGTCTGATATGGGCTAGACATGGGTGAAGCAGGAGTACTCATCTCCCCTTGAGTGTGAGTAGAAAGGAGAGATTCATGGTACTCACTGAATCCCAAATCTTCATCAAAGTACAAGTCAAAGCTGGGAATGGGTTGGTTAAGATCAAGAGGCTGGGGATGGTGGTTTTCCCCTGAAGGTTGATCACTAGAGTCTTGAGACTCAGAGTGATGGCTTAAGGCTGTTTGTGGAGTTGTGAGCTCATCAGGTTGAGCATGAGGAACCTCATCACTGATCATTTGAAGAATGGGAGTGGTTTGCTCCTTGGGAGAAGTGGGAGCTCGAGTGTCCACTTCCTCCTATGTCGGTTATGATATGGGGGCCTTCACATGCTAAATAGCAAGTGTAGGGGTTCATTTGGATTTTCTAGTGTAGGTGATGGTAATTGTTGGCCTTGATGGTGGTTGAGAGGTGGAGGGTGTTGGTTCATCACTAAATGGGGCTGCTAGGATGTCACCCTAAGCAATGAGCTCAAACATTTTCGGGACAAGGGCTATCTCTACCCCTGAGAACCCAACAATTGGCTTTTTCAATATCTTGAAAATGTCGGGCCTCATGTGTGCAAGTTTAAGAACATTACCTGTTGAGAATGTGTTGAACATACCGAGGGAACATGTAATATCTAAGGAATCCAAATTCGCTAGTAAATTTGTAAATACAAACTAAGAGTACCTGAATTTGACTCCTTGAACCATCCCATGGACAATGAAGGAGAGGTCTTCTGGAATCTGGTCCCATCCTCCATGTTTGTTGGATAAGCTGTGGATGACAACATGGAGGAGGTATTTCCATTGGAATGAGACCTTCCCCTTCCTGAAGGTCTTGACTGAAAAGTCACCTTCATATCCCATCTGCTCAAAGGATTGGTTGACAGCAACTTTTGGAAAGGACAGCTTACCTGCTTCATCATCCAGCTGCAAGTGGGTGTTTATAATGGCTAGAGGGATGAAAACCATCCTCCCCTACACTGTGGCAGACATTGCCTTCTCCCCGTCCATGGTGACCTCTTGACAGGTCCGCCAGAACTCAAGTAACTGATCCTCATAGAGAGGAGGATCGATTGTAAGGGAGGTGAAGTAGTGAGACAAAGAAAGATACCTACAAACGTCTGAGAAGCTTGGATCCTGCTCAGAGTTTAATAGGGTAACTTGATTATGTTGCCTGTGTAGGTGCATGGTGAAATCCGGGTCGTTACAACGATCAAGATTGGCCATTTGAAGAAGCTTTGTAGTGAAGTAAGGAAGAAGAAGATGAAATTAGGGGTAATTTTAGGGTAAGGAACAATGAGAGTAGAGAGTGAAATAGAACCGTTTGGAAAGATATACTCTGGATTTGAGACGAAGTTATGACAAAAAGATAAACTTTGAAATCCGCAAGTGGGTCCTACTTCTGAAAAAAGCGTCCAAAAAGTTAGTTTTCTTGGAAGTAGTAAAATCTTCCGAAGGCAATTTTGGTTTCGGAAGCTTTGCAATCAAAGATTCCGAAGGCAATTTTACTTCGGAAGATATTTCAAAGAGTTTTGAAAATTTTGGCTTCGGAAGAAATAAATGAGTCTTCCGAGAATAAATTGTTTTCAGAAGAAATTTGTTCCTAAAATGCATATAAGTACTTATACCAAAATTTAAGCTTCGGAAGATACTTTAAGAATTTCTTCCGAAGGTAAATCTCAGATAAGCTGTTTAAACGATTTAAAACATAAATTTTCTTCCGAAGGCAACTTTTGCTTCTTCCGAAGGTAAATTTTCATCATTCTAAGAGATATCATTTTAAAAGCTCGTTTTTCTTCCAAAGAGAACTAGGCCTATGAAGTGATCTAATAGACAACCTAGGACACACAGTTTTAGGAAATAAAATTGATTACGTTATTAAGAAAAATCTATTAAAAGTTAATCATCCCAATAGCTAATACAAGATACTTAAATCTTTTTTCATCAAAAGCTTTTGTGAACAGATCAGCATATTATTCATTTGTGTTAACTTTGATTAGTTTTATCATACCCTTTTCAAAATTATCTCTAATCAGATGATACCTGATATTGATGTGTTTGGTCCTTGAGTGCTGCACAGGATTCTCTATAATAGAGATGGCACTGTTGTTGTCTATGTGGATGGGAGTCTCTTTGAAATTGAACCCATAGTCTAGCATCTGATTCTGAATCCAAAGCACTTGAGCACAGCAGCTGGCAGCAGCAATGTATTCAGCTTCAGCAGTTGATGCAGACACACAGGATTGCTTCTTGCATTGCCAAGAGACTATCCTTCCACCCAGGAACTGACACCCCCCTGATGTGGACTTTGCAGTCATGTTGCAGCCACCATAATCACTATCTGTATAAGCATACAGATTAAAGTCTGAATTCTTTGGATACCAAACGCCTAGATTTGGAGCACCTTTGAGTTATCTAAGAATCCTTTTGATAGTGATTAGGTGTGAAATCTTAGGGTTGGCTTGATATCTTGCACATATCCATATGGCAAACATGATATCAGGCCTGCTAGCAGTAAGATACATAAGTGACCCAATCGTAGCCCTGTAGAGATGTTCATCAACACACTCCCCCTCAAGATCAGGACCAAGAGAGTGGTTTATGGCTATGGGTGTCTTTGCAACCTTACATCAGTCATCTTGAATCTTGTAAGTATGTCGTGTACATACTTTGACTGACTGATGAAGATGCAACTGCTTCACTTAAATTCCTAGAAAGAAATTGAGTTCCCCATGGCACTCATTTCAAATCTATTTTCATCAGCATCTCAAAGTCTTTGCAGAGCTTTGGATTAGTTGAACCAAAGATGATGTCATCTACATATATCTGAACTAGTAATGTGTCATTTCCTGTTTCTTTGATGAGGAGAGTCCCATCAATAGTATCTTTTTTGTATCCATTTTGACAGAGGTATGTTGATAGTGTCTCATACCACTTTCTTGGAGCTTGATGCAGTCCATAAAGGGCTTTATCAAGCTTGCAGACATAATCAAGATGATCTGGGTCTGCAAAGCCAGGTGGTTGTTTAATATAAACATCTTCATCAATCACCCCATAGAGAAAGGCACACTTCACATCAAGCTGGTAGACCTTGAAATCCTTGGATGCAGCATAAGCCAGGAATATCCTTACAGCTTCAAGTCTTGCTACCAGAGCAAAGACATCAGTATAATCAATCCCTTCTTCTTGTAAGTATCCTTGGACAACTAGTCTAGCTTTGTTCTTAATGATGATCCCTCTATCATCTTTCTCGTTCCTGAATACCCATTTGGTGCCTATGACAGACTTCCCTTAAGGAAGAGGGCATAAGTTTCAAACCTTCTGTCTTTTGATTTGAAGCAACTCTTCTTGCATTGCTTCAATCTAGCTTCCATCCTTCAAAGCCTTATCAACTTTCTTAGGCTCAAATTGGGATAAGAAACAAGAATGTAGACAAACATGGCTGTCATGAGTTTGTCCTCTTGTTCTCACCCAGAGACAACATTTCCAATGATGTTGGTGGTGGGATGAGACTTATGGATCCTAAGTTGAGGAATCACAACAAGTTGGTTGGACAGATCTAAAGGTGTCTCCCACCACATCAGCACACTTATCAAGAGAAACTTGATCCAATGAGTGTGTGACATCATTCAAGTTGTCTTCAATGGAGTGGTTTTTAGCATCAAGAAATTCTTGATCACTGTCACCACCTCCAGTTCCTCCTGCATTTGAAGTTCCTTTTCTTGAATTCTGAGCCTCTGAGCTGGAATTTGAAGGCAATTCATTTGAATCAGTAGTATTTGTCATGCTAGTGCTGATGGGAGCTTCAATTGCAGGGTTAGTCACCACTGGAGCTGAAGTAGTCTTCTTGTTTGGTCTTCTCAGCTCAAATCTTGGATCAGGATCTTCTGTTGACCTGTTATCTATAGATCCTGAAACATTCTCACAAGATTTGTTAAAACAGTTGGTAACTAAGTCAAGATCAAACAGCCAATCCGGACCAGAACCTTTTACACAGGGTGTGTGTTCATTGAAAGTCACATTGGCTGACTCCTCAATGATTCTAGTTCTGAGATTGTATACTCTATAAGCCTTAGCTTGAGAAGAGTACCCAACAAAGTGTCCATCATCTGATTTCTCAGCAAACTTGGCTATTTGATCTTTGGTATTCAAGATGGTGCAAGGACATCCAAATGTTCTGAGAAAACCAATGAATGGTCTCCTTTTGTGCCACAGTTCATAAGGAGTCTTACCATGTGTCTTAACTACCAAAACTCTGTTCTGCACATAGGCTGTGTTGACAGCCTCTGCCCAGAAGTGATGGGCAGTTTAGAGTCAGACAACATGGTTCTTGCAGCTTCAATAAGTGTCCTGTTTCTCCTCTCAACCATTTTGCTGAGGAGTCCTGGGAGTACTGTATTGTCTTGAAATACCTTTTCATCACAAAATGTATCAAGGATTTGGTTTTGAATTCGGTTCCTTGATCATATCTTATGATTTTGACCTTGTGATCAGATTGATTCTCAATTTTCAGAATGAAATTCTTTAAGATTTAGGAGTTTCATCCTTAGTTCTAAGGAAAAACACCCAAGTGAATCTTGTGAAATCATCTGTGATCACCAAACAGTATGAGGTCCTTCCTAAACTCATTACACTGGTGGGGCCAAACAATCCATATGTAACAAGTGTAGGGGAGTAGTGATAGAGTTCATTTCCTTTGGCTTGTGAGACACTTTGTGTTGCTTCCTTTCAGGCATGCAACACAGTGGTCATCACTTGTAAACTCTTTCTTTGGCATTCCAGTTACCAAATCATTCTTAATCAGTTTATTCATGTTCTAAAAGTTTACATGGCACATTCTTTTCTGCCAAAGGAAAGACTCATCACTATTTGCTTTAGATAGAAAGCAAGAAATCTCTCCAGAGGGAGATGTTTCTTGTTAGTCCATCTTGTACATGTTCCCTTTCCTGGGGGCTCTGAGCAAAATATGCTCTTGAGGAATGTCAACCCCAGGCTTGAGAACAATGCACTCATAAAGTTTATCTTCTCAATGCTAAGCTTACTATTGTAACCTTGCCCCTCCCAGTGATGTAACCTCCTGCATCTCCTCCAAAAGCAACTGGTCCTCCATCAATTCTTTCAAAGTTTTGAAGTAAGGACTCATTGCTAGTCATGTGCCTAGAGCAGCCACTATCAATGATCCAGATATTTTGTTGGTCTTTAGCTGTCCTTGCACAAAAAGAGGTTATTTAGGTACATTTGGAATCCCAAGCCTCATTGGTCTTGGGCTTGTTAAAATGATCTGAAGGCAATGAAACCGTAACAGATCATGTGCTCAGCTTTGAGGATCATTTGCTGTTTCTGATGATAAGCTTTCAGCCATATGGTCTTCCTTCATCTTCCACACCACCTTTGGAAGATTGGGCTTGACCGTCAAAGCTTTGGAAGTTTTGATAACTTCGGAAGATTTGGTGACTGGACCTTCGAAATATCTTGCCTTCACTGCAGCAAGCTTTAGTGCTTCGGAAGCATTCCTTTCTTCTGAGACCAACTTTACTTCCGAAGGCAAATTTTCATTTGCCTTCTTTTTCATTTTGGAGCTTCCGAGGGAAACAGATTTTCCTTCAGAAGCTGTTGTTTCTTCTTCTTCTCAAAAGTTTTCTTCTTGATCAGAGTCTTCTTTCCCAAAGAAGACTGAACTTGAACACTTTCCTTTTCTTTCTCCACCTTTTCAGATGATGCAGCAGGCTTCTTAAGGTGAAGCTTGCTCTTTGAAATGGATGGTTCAGGCTGTGCAATAGTGTCACACAGCTGATCAGTCTTCTTGTTATTCCTGGAGTGAGTTGAAGCTGAAGTAGAAGTCTTGGTACTAGAATTCTTGACAGGATCTTTAGCTTTCATCACCTTGAACCCTACAGAGATAAATACTTGTTTCTATTTAGGATCAAAGGTGGTCTTGATCTCTTGAGCTTTTCTGAATCTTCTCTTTGCTCTTCTGATCAAGTTCTTTCTCTTGGTTTTGCTTAAACTAGTTTCTTTTTCCTCCTTAGGAGCATGGTGACCCTTTTTGGATTGACTCTCTTCACTCACCTCAGAGTCATCCCTGACTTTCTCCTCTTCATCCTCTTCATCCTCTTCATCATTGGGGTCTATGGATAGCAGCTCATCTTGACCAGTTCCACACCTAGGAGATCTGACTGATAGTAGAGTGTATGGAGGAGCTATCTCACTAGATCCCAGTCCCTGCTTATTCTGATAACACACTTGTGCATGCAGAGATGAGGATATCATGTTCTTGAAGGTCTCTTCTTCAAGAGCACATTTTTCTGCCTTGGCTTTGCTGATCACAAGCTCAGCCTGGCATTCAGTCAACTTGGTAATTAGATCCTTAATTTGAGTCCTGTAGTTTGTCTGCTCATGTTTAAGAGTTGAAACTGTTTTCTCTACATCTTTTATCTTAAGCTTATAGTCATTTTCAGCTCTTTTAAAATTAGCTTTAAAGACTCAATATCAGATCTCATTTCCAAGTTATATGACCTGTATCTATTCAATTTAGCAATACATTCAGGAGAGCAAATATGTTCAAGTACCTTGGCTTCATTATGATCAGCCATGAGTGCTTGGTTTGGAGATGCATCTTCAGCTTGAAAGCGCTAGTCAAAGCCTCCTTCTTCAACAGCAACTGCAGCTTGCTATCTCGGCTTCTCATTCTGGTGCCCACCTTCAGTGTAGTTTGGCCTGGATGAGGCTTGGCCACCATTTGACTTAGGTGCCTTGCATTCTCTAGCAAAGTGTCCCATCTAGTTACAGTTGTAACACTTGACTTTGCTCTTGTCCAGCCCAAACTTGCCACTGGTAGCATTACGAGGAAACCTTCTCCCAGTCCTCTAGAAGAACTTCTGGGCTCTGTGTGTGAGAAGAGCCATTTGCTGGACTATCTCCATGTACTCTACATCATCTGGATGGATACAGTCCAGGTCTTCAAGAGTGAAAAGAAAGTTTTCTAAACTTTCATCAGTGGAGACAAGAGCTTGAGAAGAACTTTTCTCTTGGAAGAGACTTCCTTGGATATAGCTCTCTCTGGGTGTCTCTGGGAAGGTGATGAAAGGACCCTTTTGTGAGTTTTTAGGGTAGCAGATGAGATGATGCTGTGGTTCTCTGCTATCCCTTTCAACCACATGGAGGGCTGAACTCTGGTGAGTGTTGGAGTTACCAGATGAATTTTGCATATTCATCTCCATCTGGTATCCACTGAGTATCCCATACAACTCAGTGAGAGTAAGGTTCTTGAGGTTTTTAGTCCTCTTAATGACCACACAGTAGTGTGTCTATTGTCTTGGAAGAGACGGCATGAACTTCCTAACAATATCCCTATTCTCAATAGTTACCCCAACATCAGCCAGAGTATCCACAATCTCAACATACCTGAAGTATTGTTGAGTCATGGTCTCACTTGTCTTTAAGGTGAAGTTCTCAAACTGCTGCTTCAGGAGATCCTTCTTGTTCTCCTTGGCTTCATTTGAACCTTCATACATTAGTTTCAGTGCATCCCATAGCTGTTTAGTGGTCTTGCACTTCTTGAAACCTCTGTAGATGGAGTTTGGAAGAGCAGTTTGGAGGGCTGTCATGGTTTTCTGATCAATGTCAATTCTTTTCTAGTCTTCATCAGAAAAGTCAGCCCTCTCCTTTGGTATCATGCTACCACTAGCAGCAGTTGAAGAGGTGCATGGTATATGAGGTCCACTGACAACAGACTCCTACATCCTGGAATCTTAAGACTTGATAAAGCCTTCCATTCTTTGACACCAAGTGTCAAAATCCTCAGGAGTGATCAGTGGGGTCTTTGTCATAGTTCCAGTTTCCATATCAGCTTTGGAGATATCTGCCATTTAAAGAGTTAAGTGATGTGTGTAACTAAGAGGATTTGAAGATGGTGAGATCTTACAATCAAGAGCCTGGAATGCTCTGATACCAAATGCAGGACCGTTAAAGGGTACTTAAGCTTACACTTAGTTAACACACTTAGGAGGATCTTAAGTTCACTTAACAATTCAAATAGTGAACTATGAATGTTTACAGAACATACCAGACAAACACAAGTAAAAACAAGAACAAGAACACAAGATAAAATTTTCAAGGAAGTTGTATATTGTTTCTCTAGTTCTATTACAAATGTTGTACAAATATGTATTTGAATACAAGAACTGGAGACTACTTATACTAAATCCTACAACCGTTAATATGCAAAAAGACAGTTGGAAGTGACTAATCTAGACAACAAGATCAGCCTAAAGTCAAAAGGCAAATCGCCTTTTGACTAGTGACTATGACATGCCATAGCTCACTGACTTTCCTATTACAAAAAGCCAAAAAGGAACAAAAACAGAAACTTGCAGACAAAGACCTTATCTACTTTATCATAATGCATGGAAGTTTTACCAAATGATGATAGTTGGTGAATCACCAGAGCATGTAGCGGACAGTAAGTTGCTTTATGATAAAGTTGATGGAAAAGGCATCTGTTCTCTCTCCTTAGAAGAAAATCAGTCTTGTCTTTAAACAGCTTCGGAAGACTTTGTCTTGAGAGCTTCGGAAGACTTCATCTTTTACCTTCGGAAGAGTTGAGTCTTTGGCTTCGGAAGACTTTACACTCAGAGTATTTTCTAAGTTAAGTGTAAAGCTTCCGCAACAGTTTCTTCTGAACTTTGGCTTCGGAAGATTTTACACTTAGCATTTCTCTTGAGTGTGTAAAACTTTCGAAGCTGGTTCTTCTTTGTTCCAAAGTGCATGTTGGAAGACTTGGTTGTTTTGGTATCCTTTGGTTGCATCAGCCTTTTAACTTCAGAGGTTACTATAGGTCATGATCCTCTTCCCTTTGTCAGTTATAGGCCTGCGTGACTCAAGGTGGACAGAGCTTTGGCCTTCATCACTTGGTGTAGCACTTGAGCTCTAGCCGGGGAGAGGTTGTGAGACACCATCACCAGTTAGGGCCTCACTAAGGGTACCAGGTGCTGAAGCAATTCTTGTCTCAAGGTTCACATGTTCAACTATTGGGCCTTCATTGAGGCTTCCGCTTTGAAGCTAATCTTAGGGTCTGCCTCAGTATCCAGTTGATCAACGGTTTTACCTGCTGGCTCAGTATCTAGTATATAGATGACTTTGGCCTTCATCCTTTGCTGAATCCTCTCAGCTTACGTGTTTTGACTTAGTTTGCCAAGTAGCAGGTC
The DNA here is from genome assembly GCA_025506505.1 of Flaveria sonorensis. Classification (NCBI taxonomy): domain Eukaryota; kingdom Viridiplantae; phylum Streptophyta; class Magnoliopsida; order Asterales; family Asteraceae; genus Flaveria; species Flaveria sonorensis. Next base: position 16,896,058 of record CM046427.1, on the reverse strand, counting down.
AACTAGAGGAAAGCTCTCATAGTATCTCAGGTTTTGTAAATTGAAGACTTCTTATTGCCCCTAAGATCTAGAGAGTACCAGGGCTTTTCTATGAGCATCATACCTCCAACCTCTTATTGGATTTTTAGCAGGGTAGGATTGGGTAGACATAGCCCTTGGAATTCCCACCTCAAATAGGCTTTGAATCAGGGCATCCACATTAATATGGGCCTGAGGTGGTTGTTAAGTATGGACAACTGCAAATGAGGATGGTGAGGCCTCTATGTCTATACTCTAGGCAGAACTCCCAGGTTTTGTGATTGTAGGTAGGAATGTCTCCCACTTTTTGGTAGCATCACCCTCTTGAACAAGGGAGCTAAGGATTAGGTCCACCACATCCATTGGTTCCTGTGGACCTGGTTGAGTTTTCCTGGCAGGTCTCCCAACTAATTTGCCCTTGGGATCAGTGATCTCAAGTTGCTAATCAATGACCTGCCTTTGCAAGGTAGCCACCTAAGATTCCATGTGACTTAGCTTTGAAACTAAATAGTTGCATGTTTTGGTCAGTTGTTGCACCTTTAGTTGCAGACTCTCCTCATCTTCATCAAAAGAATCATGGGGGATGAGAGAAGACAACCAAAGTCATCTCCCTCACCACCAACTTATGGTTCTTGGCTGCTGGATGTAAGGCCCTGTTCCCGGGATGCTTACATTCAGTCAATCATCGCATAATACATTTAAAACACATCATTTGCAACAGAATTAAACCTTTTCATTCATGATTAAAATCGTGTCAATACATCAAATCATTCAATTACATCTCAAAATTTTGTTAACACAGTAATCATTCCCAAAAATGTGGATGCCAGACACAAATCATTCCCAGTGGCTTATGCATCCATGCCTGCACCTCGTCAGCATCAAACGATTACCTGTCAACTATTATGCATACAAAAGTCAGCTACGCTGAGTGAGTTCTACTTAATTTTTAAAAAATACTTTACTTTTCGTTAAAACATAACCTTTACTTTCATTCGTGATCACACATCGTACGTACATCTTGATAATAATTATTATTATCTTATCATCATCGTTCATAATCATTTGATTTAATACTTTCTTTCGTTCTTTCACTTTTAATCTAGATCCTGTCATAGGCTACGCCCCATCATCATGCACGAAGCAACTTCTGTCTTGATCCCCGTTTTCGTATGTCTTGATCAGTCACAAAGACAGACCCCCCTGTGTGCATCCTCATGGGTTAGATAAACCGCACACAATTGAGCTAACAACCCCTTAATGAGTTGTGAACCTACTTTTAATTTGCTTGCAAGACTTTCATTCATTCATTATGTTCCACTTTCATCATCGTTATCCTTCACTTTCGTTACATAATACTTTACTTACATAATCATACATATCAAGTAAAGTCACATCATAAAGGATTTTAAAAAGTCATTGAACGTGAAAGGATAACGCATCACACATAACAACATAGCATGTGAAAACTTAACATACATTAGCAACATCTCACGTGAGAACATCCCCTTTCGCGCGAGAACCATCTAATCGCGCGAAAACCATCAAGTCGCGCGAGAACCACATATCATGCGAGAAATTACAAATCACGCGAGAACTACCTGTCACGCGAAAACATTCATATCATGCGGAAACAACACCTTTCGCTTGAAAACCTCCCATAATTCAAAATCTTAACGTACATCAAAACTGCTAGCCCGAAAACTACAGGTTTTCCCCGCCCAATCACAACTTATCATGTCTAATGCTATTCTAACATGCAAACACCTTAACAACATCATACCAAGCATGAAAAGGAACATTCAAACGTCTAGTATGCATAATAGCCCCAAAACATAAAACTTGCGTAAAAAGGGGACTAGAAACTCACCTCTTGAAGTTCAAGGACAAACACAACCTTCCCGAAGCCTTTGCTGAGCGAAAACTACATAACCATGCATTATATTCATCAATAATCCATTCTTAGTATATAACACGAGTTACTACACGAGTTACATACCTTAAACACTTGGATTCGTCACTTTCTCTCTCTACGCAGCCGATTTCTCTCTCTAGCAGCTGAACTTTTCGCTCGAAATGGAGTCAGACTAGGTGTTCTCAGCTATTCATACCCAGCTAAGCTTATCGCATGAACATCTTGTGCGAGAACTTCCTTTCGCGTGAGAACTTCACCTGCCTTCTATTTCTTTAAAATTTTCGGGCGTTACAAGTCCACCCCCTTATTGAGGTCTCGTCCCCGAAACCTGTCAACTCTCAAACAGCTGCGCGTAATGCTTTCTCATCTCTTCCTCAGTCTCCCACGTAGACTTAGACCCCTTTTGGTGTTTACTGTACACGCACAAGTGGAACCACTTTGTTCCTTAACCTCTTCTCCTTTCTATCAATGATGGCCACCAGTTGCTCCACATAATTGATCCGTTCATCTACCTCAATATCTTCCATTGGCACAATCATATCCTCGTTGGCTAAGCATTTTCTCAGATGAAATACAAGGAATGTCGGGTGAATCCCACTTAACTCATCGGGTAGCTCCAATCGATAGGCCACCTCTCCTACCCGGGCAATAATTCGGAAAGGCCCTATATACCTTGGGCTTAGCTTTCCTTGCTTTCTGAACTGGATGATCCCTTTCCAAGGCGAGACCTTCAACATAACTCTGTCCCCCACCTTGAATTCAATCGGTCTACGCCTTTTGTCGGCATACGACTTTTGTCTATCCTTCGCTGCCTTCATAAAGGCCTTAATCTTTTTCAACTTTTGAGTCATAGCCTTGATCACCTCAATGCTCCCCAACTCCTTCTGCCCAATGTCACCCCAACATACAGGCATTCTACACTTTCTACCTTATAGCATTTCATATGGTGTCATACCAATGCTGGCATGATAGCTGTTGTTGTATGAAAATTCAGCTAACGGTAAGTGTTCATCCCAACTTCCTCCAAAATCAATGACACATGCTCGGAGCATATCCTCAAGCGTCTGTATGGTTCTCTTTGATTGACCATCTGTCTGAGGATGATAAGCTGTACTGATGTGTAGCTCTTACACATCACATCATGGAATCTCATCCAAGACTTAGATGTAAAACGAGTGTCACGGTCTGGCACTATAGAAATCAGTACACCATGACGAGTCACAATCTCCTTAATGAACAGATCTGCCAACCTCTTAGATGAATACGTCTCACAGATTGGCAAGAAATAAGCACTTTTCGTCAGACGGTCTACTATCACCCATATGGCATCATACCCTTTTTCCGTATGCGGGAACTTCGTAATGAAGTCCATGGTGACGTGCTCCCATTTCCACTCGGGTATATCCAAAGTTCGAATCTTCCCGTATGGCTTCTGATGCTTCGCTTTCACTTGCAGGCAAGTAAGGCACTTGCTCACATACTCCGCTACGTCGCGCTTCATTCCCGGCCACGAGTAATCTTTCTTAATATCCTGATACATCTTTGTGGCACTGGGGAATCGAGTAACAAGTCTTATGGGCTTCATCCATAATCTTTCCCCGTAGATCCTCGTAACGAGGAATCCACATCCGCCCAAATCGGGTTCTAACACCGAGAGTGTTCTCACCAACTCCGCGACTAGGCCTTTCATCCTTTCGGATTTGATTCGACCCTCTTTCAACGCCTCGCCCTAAATTCCTTGACTGCTTCATCACGTCAGAGGTGATTACCAACTGATAAGTCTTTACCCTAATCGGCTCAGGTCTCTCCTTTCGGCTAAGGGCATCCGCCACTACGTTGGCCTTGCACGGATGCTAATGGATCTCATAATCGTAATCCTTGATTAACTCTAACCACCTCCTTTGCCTCATATTGAGATCCTTTTGCTTGAAGAAGTACTTCAAGCTTTTATGGTCAGTGATGATGGTGCACTTCGTCCCGTACAAGTAGTGCCTCCAAATATTCAATGCAAAGACCACAGCTGCCAACTCCAAATAATGAGTAGGGTAGTTAGCCTCATGGATCTTCAACAGCCAGGACGCATAGGCTATAAGCCTTCCCTGTTACATCAGCATGCAACCCAATCCTGAATAAGAAGCATCCGAATAGACCACTAAGTCATCGCTCCCTTCGGGTAATGTTAAGACAGGAGCTTGGGTCAATCTTGTCTTTAGCTCTTCAAAAGCATTCTCTTGTTCTAGACCCCATACAAACTTTACCTCCTTGCGGGTCAACTTGGTCAATGGTGAAGCTATCTTGGAAAAGTCTTGGATGAATCTTCTATAGTAGCCAGCCAAACCCAAGAAACTACGAATCTCGGATGGCGTCTTTGGAGACTTCCATTGCATCACCGCCTCAACCTTCGCCGAGTCTACCATGATCCCTTCTGGGTTGACCACATGACCCAGAAACTAAACCTCTCGCAACCAGAATGCATATTTGGAGACAGCTTCACCCTTCTAAGCATTTCCAGCACCTCCCGAATATGACCGGCATGTTCCTTTTCGCTCTTTGAGTAAATTAGGATATCATCGGTGAACACAATTAGAATGTGATCACCTATATCGCATCGTACCTCCATGCCATACGTGGTAACTTCGTAATGAAGTCCATGGTGATGTGCTCCCATTTCCACTTGGGTATATCCAATGGTCGGATCTTCCCGTATGGATTCTGATGCTCCACCTTCACTTGCAAACAAGTAAGGCACTTACTCACATACTCCACTATGTCGCGCTTCATTCCTAGCCACCAGTAATCTTTCATCATATCCTGATACATCTTTGTAGCACCGGGATGAATCGAGTATCGAGTCTTATGAGCCTCATCTATGATCTTCCCTCGTAGATCTCCATAATGAGGAATCCACATCCGCCCGAAGCAGGTTCTAACACCGAGAGTGTTCTCACCTAACTCCGCGACTAGGCCCTTCATCCACTTAGAGTTAATTCGATCCTCCTTCAGAGCTTTGTCCTGAAATTCCTTGACTTGCTTCATCACATCAGAGGTCATGATCATCTGATAAGCCTTTACCCGAATTGGCTTGGGTCTCTCCTTTCTGCTAAGGGCATCCGCCACCATATTGGCCTTGCCCGGATGGTAGTGGATCTCACAGTCATAATCCTTGATCAACTTTAACCACCTTCTTTGCCTCATATTGAGATCCTTTTGCTAGAAGAAGTACTTCAAGCTCTTATGGTCAGTGAAGATAGTGCACTTTGTCCCGTACAAGTAGTGCCTCCAAATATTCAATGCAAATACCACATCCACCAATTCCAAATCATGAGTAGGGTGGTTAGCCTTATGGATCCTCAACTGTTGGGACGTATAGGCTATAACCCTCCCCCTTTGCATCAACACGCAACCTAATCCCGAATAAGAAGCATCCGAATAGACCACTAAGTCTTCGCTCCCTTCTGGTAACGTCAAGACAGGAGCTTGAGTCAATCTCAGATGGCGTCTTTGGAGACTTCTATTGCATCACCACCTCAACTTTCGCTAGGTCCACATGATCCCATCAGGATTAACCACATGACCCAGAAACTAAACTTAACATAACCAGAACGTACACTTGGAGAACTTGGCATACAACTTCTCCTTCTAAGAGTCTCCAGCTCTTCTTCAGTCTTCGAATAAATCAGGATATCATCGATAAATACAATCACTGATTTATCCAACATTGGCCGACAAACACTATTCATCAAATCCATAAAACCAACTGGCACGTCGGTTAGACCAAAAGACATAACGAGAAACTCGTAGTGTCCATAACGCATGTGAAAAGATGTTTTAGGTATATCCTGCTCCTTCACCTTCAACTGATGGTAACCAGATTGAAGATCTATCCTCAAGAACAAACTGGCACCTTGGAGCTGATCAAATAAGTCATCAATCCTCGGTAACGGATACCGGTTCTTCATGATCAACTTATTTACATGGTAGTTGATGCACATCCTCATGCTACCGTCTTTCTTCTTCACAAACAAGACCGGAGCACCCCATGGAGAGATACTCAGTCGAATGAATCCCTTATCCAACAGCTCTTGTAGCTGAGTCATCAACTCTTTCATCTTGGAGGGAGATAGACGATATGACGCCTTAGCAACAGGTTGGGTACCAGGTATCAGGTCAATTGGGAACTCGATCTCATGGTCAGGTGGCACACCTGATAGGTCTTCAGAAAATACATCAGGGAAGTCGTACACTACCGGCACATCCGATAACCGTGGTACCAACGCCTACACATCCTTCACATAGGCTAGATAGGCACCACATCCACGCCTCACACACTTCTCAGCCACAACCATCGAAATCACCTTTGGAACCGTAGTAACCCTATCACCATAGATCGTCACTGAACTCCCATCCAACGCAGTCAATCGAATCATCTTCTTGTGACACATAATATTTGCCTCATAGGCTGCTAACCAATCCATCCCTAGGACTACATCGAATCCGCCTAAGGGCATCATGAATAATTTAGCAAAGAACCTATGGCCTTCCAACTCTATGCCATAATTCTCTATCAGATCAAAAATCTTGGTAGACTTACCAATAACAGTTTCTACATCGAAGGGCTCATTAATCTTCTTACTCCTAACAAGCAACTTAGCACGGAAGACAGTAGAATTAAAACTCTTACTAGCACCCGAATCAAATTGTACCAAGGCACAAGTTTGGTTAACTAGGAATGTACCTGACACAACATCGGGGTCCACTCTAGCATCCTCCCGAGTCATAGTGAATGCCCTGGCCTTCGCCTTCTGCCCCTACTTCTCAATCCCCTTCCTTGCCCCAGGGTTCTTGGCCCTCTGCTTCTTGCAATCCCTGCTCATATGGCCCTCTTCACCATTTATAACACTTTATAACCCTGCAATCTCTCACCACATAACCAGGCCTCCCACACTTGAAGCAGACGTTCGATACCCTCTTACATTCCCCCGCATGTTCTCTCCCACACTTGTACTCACCTTCTTCACTACCTCGGTCGCAGCTGCCCTACGACCCTCCACCTTTGCCTTCTTGCCCTTTGGGGTGAAACCACCACTGCCAAAATGTTTCCCACTCCAGATCCTATCTCCACTTCCCTTCTTGTTCACCTCCACCATGATCACCTCCTCCATCTCATCGTACAGTCTTCCTGCCAAATCGACCACCGACCTAAACATACTTGGCTGGGCGGCGATCATGTGTCTGTAGATATTCGCCAGCAAACCCTGGATGTACCTCTTAATCTTTCGTGACATGGCCGTCACCTGATCTGGCACTAGCCTTGCCATCTCGTTGAACATGGTCGTATACTACCGGTGTGTCATAGTTCCTGCCTCCAACTACAGGAACTCCCTCTTGATCTTATCGAGTTCCCTGTGTGGACAAAACTCCTTAATCACCAGCTTCTTCAGTTCACTCCACCTCATCCTCCCAATCACCCTACTACCCTAGGCCTAGACAATATTGTCCCATCGGCACACGGCCGAATCCATAAACGAGTGGGTAGCAAACATTACCTTCTGATCCTCTAGGCACTCGCTAATATCAAGTACCGCCTCCATCTCTCTCACCCATCGGTGAGCAGCAGTAGTATTCCTATTCCCGTCAAAAATTGGGGGGCTTGCATCTTTAGAATGTCCCATAGTTGCACCCCTTTGCAGTTTCCTGAGCCGCCTCCTTGTCATCATCATTAGTAGAGATAACCATCTCAGTATCCGGTTGCTCTCTTGCCCCTGAACCTCCTTCTTTGCCCCCTCGCCTAGCAGCTTTCCTCCTCTCCTCCTTCTCTTTCTTTTCATCCTCCCTCTCAGCACGAATAACCTCGGTCACTACAGACGGCAGAATCGTCTGCATGACCTGATGAACCTCCTCAACCACCGCCTCCTTCACTGAGGCCCTCAGATTAGCACTTTCATCACCACCCTTATGGTGATTAATATCGGGATCTACAGGTGTCGTCTCCACAGTTCTAGCCTTATTCCTCGTGGCACGTGTTCCAGCACCATGTCCACCACGCACTCCACCTCGGGAAGCCTTTGAAGATCTACCACCAGCCATCTAAGCGCTATAAGATTAAAATACCAACACGATCTTTCAAGGTAATAGCTCAGATTACGTCAAGTATAGTAAGTCCCTAATTACAGTGGCCAGTTGTGATTAGCCACTTACTTAAGTCTTCCTTCTCCAAGCATTCTCTATCCTGACTACATCAGTATCCAAATCTACTAGGGGCATATAAACCACATAACACATGCACATAATTTGTTTTTTATTATCTTACATAAAACATTTACATAAAACCTTTACCTGCAGGCATGTAGCTACTACGACTGGCATCCCTTTCCCGTTCGTGTCCCATTCTCAGTTTAAGTTTTAGGTTTTTTTAGAAATATTTTACCCAATTCTCTTAAACTTTGGCTCTGATACCAACTTGTAAGGCCCCGTTCCCTGGACGCTTACAGTCGGTCGATCATGGCATAATACATTTAAAACACATCATTTGCAGCGGAATTAAAACTTTTCATTCATGATTAAAAGCATGTCAATACATCAGATCATTCATTTACATCTCAAAATTTTGTTAACACAGTAATCATTCCCAAAAATGTGGATACCAGACGCAAATCCTTCCTAGTGGCTTATGCATCTATGCCTGCTCCTCCTCAGTATCAAAAAATTACCTGCCAACTATTATGCATACAAAAGTCAGCTACCGTAAGCGAGTTCTAGTTTATATTTTAAAAAATACTTTACTTTTCAACCTTTACTTTCGTTCGTGATCACACATCGTATGCATATCTTAATATTAATTATTATTATCTTATCATCATCGTTCATAATCATTCGTTTTCGTACTTTCACTTTTAACCTAGATCCTGTCATAGGCTACGCCCCATCGTCATGCCCGAAGTAACTTCTGTCTTGGGTTCAAGCGACAAGGATCCTGTTTTCATACATCTTGATCAGTCACAAAGACTGACCCCCCTGTGTGCATTCTCATAGGTTAGCTAAACCACACAAAGTTGAGCTAACAACCACTCAATGAGTTGTGAACCTCCTTTCAATTTGTTTGCAAGACTTTCATTCATTCATTGTGTTGCATTTTCATCATCATTATCTTTCACTTTCATTATGTAATACTTTACTTATATAATCATACATATCAAGTAAAGTCATATCATAAAGCATATAGTTTTAAAAAGCCGTTTAACGTGAAAAGATAACGCACACACATAATAGCATAGCATGCGAAAACTTAACACACATTAGCAACATCTCACGCGAGAACTACCTTCTTTCGCACGTGAACCATCCTATCGCGTGAAAACCATCAAGTCGCGTGAGAAACACATATCATGCGAGAACTTACAAATCGTGCGAGAACTACCTGTCACGCGAAAATATGTATATCACCCAGAAACTACACCTTTCGCGTGAAAACCTCCCATAATTCAAAATCTTAACATATATCAAAACTGCTCGCGCGAAAATTATAGGTTTTCCCCGCCCAATCACAACTTATCACGTCTAAGGCTATTCTAACATGAAAACACCTTAACAATATCATACCAAGCATGAACAGGAACATTCAAACGTCTAGTATGCATAATAGCCCCAAAACATAAAAACTTGCATAAAAAGGGGACTAGAAACTCTCCTCTTGATGTTCTAGCACAAACACAACCTTCCCGAAGCCTTTGCTGAGCAAAAACTACATAACCATGCATTATATTCATCAATAATCCTTTCTTAGTATACAACACGAGTTACTACATGAGTTATATACCTTAAACACTTGGATTCTTCACTTTCTCTCTTTACACAGCCAATTTCTCTCTCTAGCAGCTGAACTTTTTACGTGAAATGGAGTCAGACTGGGTGTTCTCAGATATTCATACCCAGTTGATCTTATCGCATGAACTTCTCGTACGAGAACTTCCTTTCATGTGAGAACTTCACCAGCTTCTTTTTCTTCAAAATTTTCAGGCGTTACACTAGATTTACCCTGCTCCATGGAAGCTTCAAGAGAAGTGTCAAGCGGCTGGGTTGTCATGGTTGAGGTCTTAATGATGTAATCACTTGCAAAAGTGAGAGCCTCTTCCATATGGACTTCTTGAACATGTTCATGAAAGTTCACCTCAGTTTGGGGTGGATGATATGGGCTAGATATGGGTCTTTCACGAGCACTCATCTCTCCTTAAGCAGGTGAAGAGAAAAGAGCCTCATGGTACCCATTGAAACCCATATCCTCATCATCATAGAATTAAAGGTCAGAGATTGGTTGGTTTAGGTCTAACAGTTAAGGATGGTAGATATCCCCTAAAGGTTGATCACCTGAGTTTTGAGACTCATATTCAAGGCTTAAGGTTTGTGAAATGAACTCATCAGGTTGAGATGAGGAACCTTAGCACCGATCAATGAAGTAATGAGAGTGGTTTGCTCCTTAGGGGAAGTAGGAGCTCATGGTTCCACTTCCTCCTGCATGGGTGAATGTATGGGGGGCTGGTCAATCTAAATAGACTGAATAGGGGTTCAACATTGACTGGTACTGTCAAGTTATCACCTTGAGAAATAAGCTCTAAAAGTTTTAGGACCAGGGTTGTTTCTATCCCTGAGAAGCCAACAATTGTCTTTCTTATGATTTTGAAGATGCCAGGCTTCATCTGTCCCGATTTAAGAGTAACACTTGCTAACCTTTAACTGTGAGCCCAATTCATAGTTAAGAATGTGCTAGACATATTTAGGGAACATGTAGTTCTCTAAGGAGTCTAAGTTAGCAAGCATGTTTGTATATACAAACTGAGAGTACTTAAACTTGACCCCTGAACCATTCTGTGGACTATATAGGATAAGACCTCAGGAATCTGGTCCTATCCTCCTTGTTTATTTGACAAAGAATGAATAACAACATGGAGGATATACTTCCATTGGTAAGAGAGCTTACCCTTCCTGAAGGTTCTAACATTGTAGTCCCCTTTAACAAACTTCGTTAGTTCCATTAAGTATTGCATACACGTGTGATAGATTTTACCTAATACGCACGCAGATTTTGAGGGTGTGATAGATTGGTATCAGAGCCATTGGTTATAGGGAACTAGGTTGCATACACACACTAGACTATAACCGCACAGTTGTTAGTTACTCATTGTTTACTCTCCTTACTGTATACTCATTGGCATACGCAACACGTACTTCGCAGCATGGCATCGTCGTCCAGGAATTTAGGCAAGATACCTGCACGATCTGAGTCACCTCCTACTTCTCCCGTACCTGATAGGGGATTTAACTGGCCTCGACATCCTTATCCTCCTGGTGAGATAGACTGGGATCAGCCTTTCATACCTCCTGAGCTCGATCCTCCGCGGAACTGGGATTTCTACCCCACTTACATAAACCGTATGGTTTATAGAGAACGCGTACCACTAGTAGCACCTACATGACCTAGGACTAGGTCATCAACCGCTTCTACTTTGCCTACACTCCCTACCTTGAGCATCCCTCTGGAGCAGGCATTTGCAGCCCTAATAGCCACACTGGACACAAAGCGACAGCGGATTAGAGGACTCACTGATGAGAACTCTGCATTACGATCTGAGATGCGTCAGCTGCGTTTCCAGGTAGAGACGCTTCAGGAGCGACTTTCGATGGCCATTGGTGGACATCATACTCTGGCAGGCAACGTGGTAGCACTTAGTGGGCGCATGGACACACAGGATCACCATAACGTTGTGATCGATGATAGGTTTGCTGATTTAGAGGCACAACTAGCAGCACTTCAGGTTGTTGAAGCCCCTGCACCTTTGGTGGACCCTGATGAGGAAGACCCAGAAGGGGAACCCGAGGAAGCCCCCGAAGAAGAACCAGCAGAGATGGATGAGGACAGTGACGGATCTGACGTACTGGACTGATCCTACTTTTAAATGACTTAGACTATGTAGTGTTTCTTTTCTTTGAAACCTATGTGGGAAGGGTTGTTTCCCACCCAACTGACAAACTTAAATTTTGACATTGATGGAATATTTTGTGACTCAATTGCAATTTATTTATCTTTGATTATTATTTCTGTTATAAATGTTGTGGTTGTGGTGAATACATTATTTCTTATTGTTTATTGTACCTTGATGAGATTAATGTGTTGGATGTTACTCATTATTGTAATTGTGAATTTTAAAGTGAAATATGGACGCACGTGGAAGAGGACGTGGGCGTGGTCGTGGACGTGGCGCCGGAGGCCGTGGAGCCGGAGCCATAAACATGACGCCTGCGGAATTGGCGGCATTAATTAATGAACATGTTCAGGCGGCAGTGGCTGCTGCCTAACCGGGACAACCAGCAGGTAAATGATAACAAGAGGTTAAACTAGTTATTCTAGTTAATTGCCTAGGATATCTGACTAATGTTTGGGATTGTCAAAACAGGACCACCACCATGTACCTACAAGTCCTTCATGGACTGTAAACCCCATACCTACAGCGGGACGGAAGGAGCTGTAGGGCTTGTAAGGTGGTTTGAGAAGACAGAGTCTGTCTTCACGAAATGCAACTGCCCGCCTGCTGATCAGGTGAAGTATGCCACCGGGACATTGGAAGGCGCAGCACTTTCCTGGTGGAATGCCCAGGTACAAATGCTGGGTCAAGCCATGGCCAATGAACTACCTTGGGATGAGTTCAAGGGAATTATGACTGAAGAATACTGCCCCCAAAATGTAGTGCAGAAACTGGAGATTGAGTTCTGGCAACTCAAAATGCAAGGCTCAGAAATTGAAGCCTACACGACTCGTACTCATGAGTTAGCCACTTTATGCCCAGGGATGGTGAATGAAATGCACAAGAGGGTGGAGCATTATATACGGGGATTGGTGCCCAAAATTCAAAGTATGGTAACTGCCTCTAACCCCACTACCATACAACAAGCAATCCGAACAGCCCACAGGCTGACTGACCAGGCAGTTGAGCAAGGACGGTTACCCAAACGGGGTGCGGTGGCAAGCGTGCCCGACCAGAAACGTAAGGGGGATGGTTCAAGCAACAAGGGATCGTCATCCAGCAGCCAATCTCAACCTCAACAACAGCAGCAAAGTCAGCAACAGCAACGGAAGTTTGATAACAACCGAAGCTTCAACCAGGCGACTCCCTCAAATCAAGGACCCGGTGGGTATGGTGGAAGACTGCCAAAGTGCAACCGGTGTAACTACCACCATGTGGGTTGATGTGATAACTTCAAGTGCCAACGTTGTGGGAAGATTGGTCATGCAGCCAAAGACTGTCGGGGTGAACTGATGAAGAAGTCTCAACAATCACAAGAAACTCCGAAAGGTTGTTTTGAGTGCGGAAAAGAAGGCCATTACATACGCAACTGTCCCCAGCTTAAGAGGAATGGTAATGGCAACAACAACAATGGGAACAACAGCAACAATAACAATGGCAACAACAATAACAACAACAATGGTAATGGCAACAACAATGGTGGAAACAACAATGGAGCCAAAGGAAGAGCCTTCGTCATTGGCTCAGGTGGGCTCTAAACAACCCTACAACAGTAACTGGTAAATTTTCGGTTAATGGTTGTTTTGCTACCTATTATTCGATACCGGAGCCGATAGAAGTTTCGTGTCCACTAGGTTCTGTAGTCTTTTAAGTGATATGCCCTCAGCCTTAGAAACTAAATACACCGTGGAGTTAGCTGATGGTACACAGATTCACGTAACGCATATTCTTAGAGACTGCAAGATAGAGCTTGCTGGTCATACATTCACCATAGATCTCTTGCCTGTTACGTTAGGAAGCTTTGATGTGGTAGTAGGCATGGATTGGCTTTCCGATAAACAAGCGGAAGTCATATGCCACGAGAAGATCATACGGATTCCCATTGGTGAAGAAGTCCTTACGGTCAGAGGTGATAGGAGTGGTGAGGTGATAGGCATCATCTCGTTTATGAAAGCACAGAAGTTGTTACGAAAGGGTTGACTGGCCATATTAGCACTCGTCACAGATAAACAGGTCGAGGAAAAGAAGGTAGAGGATATCCCCGTAGTTCGTGAGTTTCCCGAGGTGTTTCCGGAAGACCTGCCTGGATTACCGCCTCATCGTCAAGTTGAATTCCAGATTGAGTTGACTCCAAGAGCCGCTCCAATTGCGAGAGCACCGTACCGATTAGCTCCGAACGAACTGCAGGAATTATCCGCCCAACTACAAGAGTTGTTGGATAAAGGGTTTATCCGACCGAGTTCGTCGCCCTGGGGAGCGCCAGTTCTATTTGTGAAGAAGAAGGATGGTACATTTCGAATGTGCATTGACTATAGGGAACTGAATAAGGTTACTATCAAGAATAGATATCCCTTACCTCGTATCGATGATTTGTTTGATCAACTGCAAGGATCAAGCTATTACTCTAAGATTGATCTGAGGTCTGGGTATCATCAGCTTAGAGTTCAAGAAGAGGACATCTCGAAGACTGCTTTCCGTACATGATATGGTCACTATGAATTTTTGGTCATGCCATTTGGGTTGACGAATGTACCAGCAGTATTCATGGACCTTATGAATCGCGTGTGCGAACCCTATCTTGATCATTTTGTTATCGTCTTTATTGATGACATACTGATATACTCAAGGACTGAGGAAGAACATGGAGAGCACTTACATTTGATCTTAGAATTACTTAGAAAGGAACAACTGTAGGCAAAGTTTTCTAAGTGTGATTTCTGGATACGTGAGGTACAATTCTTGGGTCACATTGTCAACGAGAAGGGAATACATGTTGATCCTGCTAAGATTGAAACGATAAAGAATTGGTCTGTTCCTAAGACACCGAGTGAGATACGACAATTCCTTGGATTAGCGGGATATTATCGACGATTCATTGAAGGATTCTCTAAGATTGCACAACCTCTCACAGCCTTGACTCACAAGGGAACAACATACAAATGGGTGAGAATCAGGAAACTGCTTTTCAGTTGCTGAAGCATAAATTGTGTAGCGCACCAATATTAGCGTTACCGGATGGTAGTGATGACTTCGTAGTCTACTGCGATGCGTCTATTCAAGGACTTGGATGCGTCTTGATGCAGCGGGATAAAGTGATAGCTTACGCCTCTAGACAGTTGAAGATTCATGAGAAGAACTATACCACCCATGACTTGGAACTGGGTGCGGTAGTGTTTGCCTTGAAGATCTGGAGACATTACTTGTACGGTACCAAATGCACCATCTACACCGATCATAAGAGTCTTCAGCATATATTTGAGCAAAAGGAATTGAACATGAGGCAAAGGCGCTGGGTAGAGTTATTGAATGACTATGATTGTGCTATCAAGTATCACCCGGGAAAAGCAAATGTAGTTGCTGACGCGCTGAGTAGGAAAGAAACTACTAAGCCTCGACGTGTGCGAGCTCTGCAACTAACGATTAGTACGTAGTTACCTGAACAAATCCGAGAGGCTCAGACAGAAGCTCTGAAAGCAGAAAACATTGGGTCTGAATCGTTAAGGGGTATGGAAAAACAATTGGAAGTAAAAGCGGATGAAATTCGTTACTTGATGGATAGACTATGGGTACCTCTACACGAAAATCTGGAGACTTGGTCATGATTGAGGCTCACAAGTCCAAGTATTCTATACATCCTGGATCTGACAAGATGTATCACGATCTGAAGGCGCACTATTGGTGGCCTAATATGAAAGCGGATGTAGCTACTTATGTGAGCAAGTGTCTGACCTGCTTGAAGGTTAAAGTGGAGTATCAGAAACCATCTGGTCTTATACAACAACCCGAGATACCTATGTGGAAGTGGGATCAGATATCAATGGATTTTATTACTAAGTTACCTCGCACATCTACGGGTTGTGATACAATATGGGTTATCGTGGATCGATTAACAAAATCTGCTCATTTCCTAGCGATAAAGAAATAGACAAGATGGAGAAATTAACTCGACTCTATTTGAAGGAGATCGTTTCGAGGCATGGAGTACCAATCTCAATCATTTCTGATCGCGATTCTCGTTTCACTTCACACTTCTGGTAATCACTGCAGAAATCTTTGGGTACGCGATTGGATATGAGTACTGCTTATCATCCACAGACTGATGGTCAAAGCGAGCGTACTATACAGACTTTGGAGGACATGTTACGTGCTTGTGTGATTGACTTTGGGAATAACTGGGAAGTTCACCTACCATTGGTGGAATTTTCTTACAACAACAGTTATCACACTAGCATAAAGGCAACACCTTTTGAAGCTTTATATGGGAGAAAGTGTAGATCACCAGTTTGTTGGGCTGAAATTGGTGATAGTCAATTAACGGGTCCTGAGTTAGTACACGAGACAACTGAGAAGATTGTCCAGATAAGAAACCGCATGGCTGCAGCGCGAGACAGACAGAAAAGCTATGCTGATAAGCGACAGAAACCCTTAGAATTTCAGATAGGTGACAAGGTTTTATTAAAGGTCTCACCATGGAAAGGTGTAGTTCGGTTTGGTAAGCGAGGAAAGCTAAATCCGAGATACGTTTGAACATTTGAGATAGTGGAAAGAATTGGCCCAGTGGCCTATCGACTAGCCTTACCTGATTCATTGAGTGGAATCCATGATGTATTCCATGTTTCAAATCTAAAGAAATGTTTAACGGATGAAACGATGGTCGTACCACTGGAAGAAGTTCAAGTAGACGAACAGTTACGCTTCATTGAGGAACCTGTCGAAGTGATGGATCGTGAGGTGAAAACGCTTAAGCAAAGCAAGATACCCATTGTCAAAGTTCGTTGGAACTCGAGACGTGGACCAGAATTCACGTGGGAACGTGAAGACCAAATGAAGCTTAAGTATCCTCAGCTATTCGAAAAGACAATGCCAGCCGGCGAAGGTACTGATTAAATTTCGGGACGAAATTTCTTTCAACATGGGGATGATGTGACAACTCATCAAAAACTCACATGATTTCGATTTCCTTGTGCCAATGCAGTAGACCAGTGATGGAACACTCACCATGTAACGCAATTTTCAGGACGAAAATTCTTTCAACATGGGGATAATGTGACATCCGGTAATTTTCCGTTACCAAACTTCGTTAGTTCCGTTAAGTCTTGCATACACGTGTCGGGAGCACACACTAGTTGTCGTTAAACGTTGGTGACTTAATAATAATTAATAATGATAAACTAATTATAATTTAACTGGTTACGTGATTATCAAGTTGTGCTTATGTGATTATGTGATTTAAATGCTTATTGTGAACTTTATCGCGTAAAGTGGAAACGTGTGTGTTTAATCCGTATGTTTTGTATCTAGTGAAGATAATGCATATGATTATTATTGTTAGTTTATATGCTTATTATTCTAGTTAAAAACACTTTAAAAGAGTATTTAAAAGTCTAATTTTTATAAAATACAAAATGCAAGGGTTTAAAGGGTAATTATCCAAAATTAAATAGGATTAAAACACAAAACTCTAACCCTAATAGCCCATCGGCCGCGACCTGCACTCCCTCTCCCTCTCCTCTTTGAATTCGACCAAGAACAAGTGAGTAAGCCTCGGATTGGATCGATTTCAAGGGTTAGAAGACACTAGAAGCATCAAAGCTTGTTCCTTTTTGCGATTTTAAGGTTAATTTCGTGTTTCATTCATGTATTTTGTTCTAGCCGAAAGTTTTGTGCGATTTGGATGAATTGGAGGCCGAATGTTGCTTGTTTGTTGATGTTAATGTGTTTGTTAGATAGAATGCATGCTAATTAACGTCAAGTATGTAATAAAGTTTGGATTTTGGTTGTTTGTTCATATGATTATCTTTGGCCGAGAGTTTGAAGCGATTTTGGATCAAAGTGATGTTGAATGTTGGTTGTTTAATGTTGTAATGATGCTAGTTAGGTGGTATGCATATTAGTTAACGTCGATTTTGCGTGAAAGCTTCGATTTTGATTTATGGTTCATAGGTTACTAAGAATAGTAACTTTATTTTGCATGAATTGATGATTTGATGATGTATGAATGTTATGGATGTGTTTGTGATGATGATTAGATGCTAGGTTGATGATATGAACAATTGAAAAACAAGAAGATGTCTTATAGTTCATACATTGCTAAAAATAGTAACTTTGGGTGTTGGACGTTGATGAATCATGATGATTAAGTGTTGTTGATCATGTTTAGATGTTGTCATGGACTTGAAATGGTATGTAAAATATGAATCCATGAATGTCTTGGGTGTTTGATGAAATTGGGATGTACTTTCCCAAAAGGAAACTTTATTTGTGCAAATTCTTTAATTGGATGATTTGAGCATGTTTGGGATATTAGGATCATGCTAGTGTGTTCATGGATGGTTTCTAAGGTGATTAAATGTGTTGTTTAGGTTATAGGGATGTTGATTTGGTTTGTTACCTGTTTTGGCCCGTTGTGATTCCCATGACTTGTATGATATCTAGTTGTATGATGATCTAGGTGGTACATGTGGTTAATGATGTGCTATATGTAATCAAGTGGTATGTTGATCATGTGCTATTGTGTTAGTATTAACGAACTATCACCTATAATGTCACCAACGGGTCAACTGGGTCAAATGTGTCTTGTCTTTCTAAAACCTTGAGTCCCTTGGGTTGTAGAGCACTTAGGGTTTCATATTGATTCTATGTACACGTACTTATGTACTCATGTGTTCTAGGTGACCGTTGAAGGTTGTCTTTCCCCTCTTTTTTTCAAGTTAAGCTCTAAGTTAATTCTTGCGCGCATCAGGTGAGTTCTTGCCCCACTCATTTTACCTAATCTCTTTTGGGGGAGATAGCATACTGTTGATCACAAACGATTTTATATATGAGTGTGTATAATATTGATATAGTGCTGTTTACCATGGAATGTCCTCACACTTTCGGATTGTTAATATTGACTAGCGGGGAAATTTTGGGTAGTACTACTGGGTCTGACGAGCCCCACCTGTGTGACTCGAGGTCATACGAGTGCAATTTTGTCCTAACATATATTCGTCACGACCTGGTAAGTCGTGACGGGAGGCAACAAACGTAACACAGTCAGCTTCGATCACGAAATCACTATGATTAATATTTTTATGTTAATAGACTAGCTATCTATTGCAATACACTACTTATGCTCTGTAAACTGTTGATTGGTTTATATTTTAACGCAAACTCTTGAACTCACCAACCATGTGTTGACTTGTTTAGTATGCTATTCTCAGGTTAAGGTTGCCAGTTGCCTAAGAGCACGCAAGTCAGCATTGTTGAGTTGTCTACATTTGCCTTGTTTACAAATTTGGGATTATTTTCATATTAAATAATTGTGTTTGGGGCGCGTATGTTTTGCGCATTCTCTTTACATACTACTTGTTTTGGGTTTTCTGGTTTTAAAAACGCTTCCGCAGTATTTTAAACGTTAACTCTGGTTCTGTTTATTTATCATATAGAGTCGTTCTTGGTAACTAATGACTGAGATCCTGGTATGTCACGCGCCTCGCGGTAAAACCCCGCACGCGGATTTTAAGGGTGTGACAATGACAGTTGAACTCTCTAAGTCTAAGTGTGACTTACATAATGTCATATCTAATCATACCTTAATCAATCCAAGAAATGAAAAATTAAGTGTGCTGAGTATATTGCAAAAAGCACTCATTTTGTGTCCTTAGATCTCGTGTCTCCTTTGCTGCAGAAATACTGACTTGGAACACACTTGATCAGGATTTAATCACTGTCTACGACTATCCATCATTTTTTTTAATGTGCTGATAATAATTGATATGATCTCACTACAGACATGTGATTCAAATTTATATAGTAGATTTTTTATTCTGCTTTAATTTTGATTTCTGTATGATTTTCTGTGTGCAGGCATGTTGATAATGATTGGTTTGCTCTACTTGAAAAATAAAAGAAACTTCTAAGTTTGTGAACTTAAAAGTTTAGGGGGAGTAAAAAATTGTAAAAGAAAAAATCAATGGAAAATTTTCAAAATGTAGAAAAGAAATAAAAATAAAGTGCTTTGGATGAAAGGTTGAAGCTAAATATTCAAGCATATGTGTGTTTGATATGTTGCAAAAATGAACCTGGAAAGAATTTAAAAGTGGAAAAGCTTCTTGCAAACAAAATGAGATTATTTGAAAAGTTCTAAAAGAAAGACTAAAATGACGGGAAATTGTTTGAAAAATAAAAATTTGATTCAAAGTTGATTTTAAAAAATGTGATTGATTGGTGATTAATTTGAAAATTCATGTTCACAAACAAAAATTTTGAATTTCACATGATGTGTAACTGAGGGTAATTAATGATTTTTTTGAGTGATAGTCAAAATTTTGACTAAGTGTTGAGATAATGCGCATAAACAGTGTTAATGCGCATAAACAGTGTTAATGCGCATAAAGAGTGTTCAGATGGGTGACGTGAAAATTTCAAAGTGTAAGACTCATGGAAGGTTCTCATGCGCCTGAATAGTTCTAAAAAATCCAAATCAGGAGTATGATGAATTTAAGAAATTTTTACAAGTGTTGGGCGTTTTGCTCTACTCCATGCGCCTAAATAGTTGTGATGTTCTGAAAATGTTCAAGTATTGGGCGTATCAACATATGCTCATGCGCCTGAACAGTCAGACTTTCCAATGTGGTTAGACGTTTGAAAGTGATGATTTCTCCAAGTGTCAGACGTTTCATCAATTCTCATGCGCCTGAACAGTGCCCATGCGCCTAAAAAGTGCTCGAGCGTCTGAACAATGCTCATGCGTATTATCCAAATGTGCTTTCATAGTGTTCATGCGCCTAAAAACTCGGAGTGAAATGTAGTCTCATGTGCCTTCACAGTGCTCATGCGCCTAATGATTTTTACACTTATATATATTCAACACTTGTGTAGTTTTCATTCACTCATTCACAAACTCAAACACTCTGATTCACTCGCTTGAACACCCGATACACTCATTCACTTAACATTCAATTGTTAACAGTTAATCCTTGTGATTTATAAGTATAATCGATGATTCTAAACATCATGTTGATCTTAAAACATCTGATTTCATTACCTATTTTAATCTCTAATTGGGTGTTTGAACTCTATTCAGGCTTTCGAACCCTAGTTATTGAGAAATTTGAAATCTGTGATTCGAAAGTGATATGATAACTGAAATTGAACATCAATTGATGATTACAATATGTTTTCAAAAAGTTTGTGAGAATCAAATCTCATTTTCATCAAAATGTGTTCTTGATGATTCTGTGTTCATGTATTGGTTCTTATGAACAAGAAATGAACAGTCAGTTAAGAAATTTATCATCAAAATTGCATGTTAATCATCAAAATTCATTTATTAATCTGATATTGAAAATAATTTAATTGGTTTAGTGTATTGTAAATCATTTGAACCTTAATCTGAATATACTCTGTTCTTAATAGAGTATGTTTAACACTTAGAAAATTTTAAGTGTAACAGTTAGGTTTAAAAAATTTTAAATTTGCTAATTCTATTGAAATTCAATCAATGCTCAAGTTACATGGTGTATTACTAGATTTAATCATAAATTGAGTTAAATCAAAATTGCAACCAATGTTCACTCTGTTCATGTAATGGGATGTGCAAACACTTAGAAAATTTTTAAGTGGTTTTGGTTCAAAATTGATAATTCACAATATGATTAAAAGTTTTGCAATTCTAATGTGATTAACATTTTGTTCTATGCTTGCAGATGGTAAATCTCAAGTTTGAGCCAAAGCATAACGTAGCAGCTTATCTTAATGAAGATATTCGTGAGGCTACTGGTTATGAAAAGATGATTAGATTTTTGTTGAGAACAAAATATGTATATGCCATGTGTTCACAGCCAGTCATATATGCTCATCTTATCAAGAAATTTTGGAGTACTGCTAAAATTGCTAGAGATGAAGAAGGAAGGAAAGTTGTTCATGGTTTTATCACTAATGATCGTATGATTGAGGTCTCTGAGCAGTCAATTAGATAAGCTCTAAGACTTGGTGATAGTGATCCACAAGACTTGGCTGAACTCACTTTCAATGAGTGTAGAGAAACTTTTATAGCCATGGGTCATCCTGATTATTTTCCAAAGAAAAAATTCTTCAGAGCAAGAGTATATAATCATTGGAAACTTTTATGTTACATCTTTCTACATGGTATGTCCAAAAGAAGTGCAGGATGGAATTCTTTCCCTGTTGACATTACTTCTCCTATAGTAGCCATTGCAACAAACAAAAGATTTGATATGGCAAAATGGATTATGATTGGATTTATTTTTAATCTGGAGAAAGGAATCTGGGACAAATACTTGATGTATCCTAGATTCCTCTAAATGATTATTAATGAAGCAAATCCTGATTTCTATGCTTATAGAATTAGTGGAGAAAGATTAATATTGGAGCATATGTCTGAAATAGTATACAAAAGACTTGCTATGATTACTGGAGCTCAGAATGTACCAATGTTTGATTACATGAGAGCTGTAGCAAGAGATGATGTGAACATAAATGAAGATCATTTTCATTTGATTGATGACGAACCAATTGATCCAAATGATCTGATTGAGGAAGTTCCTCAAGGATTGTCTGAGTCTGAAGCTGAGGATGATGATGAAGAAAATGAAGATGATGATGAATTTGATGATGAAGAAAGTTTATCATCAAGTAGTGATGATGATGATGATAATAATGGAGATGATGAAGTTGGTGAAGTAATGGAATTTGATTTTCCTATTGTTGATGTGTTGGAGTCCATTGAGCAAGAGAATGTGATTTCTAAGGAATCTTCTATTGAGATTATTAATATTGGAACTAGTTCACCTAGTCATGTGATAGAAGAAGGTGAAAGTTCAAAACAAGATGACAAAGTTCATAATGAGGAAGTGAACAATGAGATGATAATTGAATCTCTAAAAGAAGAAAATTCTTTTCAGCTTAAGATGATAGAGAAGCTGAGAGATGAGAATGAACAATTGAAAGCAGAATCACTAAAGAAAGACTTGAAAATTACTGAGCTTGAAGAAGATAAAGAAACAAACTTAAAGAACTTTGAGGTTATGCTCAAAGATTATGATTTAATGGAAGAAAAATTCAAGAAGTTGAAAGAAGATCATGTTAAGTTGAAAGAAGAGCTTGAAAGTATGAAAGAAATCTCAAGTCCACAGTCACAAGACCTGATTGTTGTGTCTGAAGATCAACCAACTGAAGTTAAAAGATTTTCTGATGCTGATAAAGGAAAACGAAAGATAGAAGATCCTGATGTTCAAATATTGGGTGAATCATCATCTAACCGTCCTTCAAAGATACATATGATTGTGTCTAAAACTCTAAGTGTAGATGATACTTCCATATAGGCAATTGAAGAAGTTGAAGCTCAAGAGCAAATTGGAGCCTTAGATGATTTGGATCCAGAATTTTCTGACGCCTGGTATGATGAAGTTTTAGAGGAAGAAGATATAGTTGAAGTTGCGTATTCTCTAACTGAAGCTACTACAGAAGACATCCCGTTAGACATTGATGACATATATAACTATCTGATTCAAGAAAAAATACAACCGTGTAATTTTGGATGGTTTTACTGTCTCTCAGATAAATGAAGAATATGAAAAATGTATGATGGCAGAGTGTATAGCTCCGGTTGATCTAGATGAAATCGTTATTGAACATGGAGAATGGATACCGATGCAAGAAAGCATTAATGTTAAAGAACTTTTAGCATCTGAATTACGCCATCCTGATCCAAAAATCATGACGACTGTTGAGCTCAGACTATGGTTGCAATCAAGGAATTACCCACGAAAGAGGTTAAGCAGATTGCAGGCTGAATCACTAAGAAATTTGGTGAGAAGCTTTCAAGAGACTAAAAAACAAAACAATAGAATGAGTGTGCTTGATATGGATAATCCTCTATACTTGGAAATTATAAAGAGAACTAGAATTCGGAAGCTTCATGAAATTAAAGAAATGGAATTAGTGAGACAGGGTCATGAAAGAAGAAAGGAATTGATGATTATGTTCCCAGAAGTTGAGAAACAAGCCTATCATGTTTCAGTTGATCAAAAACAACTATGGAACAAGGCAAGAACAACATGTGATTTGGTAAGAAATTTATTGCAAAAAGGCCAACCAATTTCTGAATTGTTGAATGCAATGATTGTGCCAGATAATACAAAGAATGTTAAGATCATTGCTTGGAAATACGATGAGTTTTTTGATGAGATTTTAAATGCATTTTTAATCAAACGAGTAAATGCTATTTATGATGTGTATCATTTTTACTCAAGCATCATAGACTTACCTATTCAAGATCTCAAAATTACCTCTGATTAATCCAACAAAGTCTACTCGAGGTGAAAACTTTGTGAAACTTCTAAATATAGGTATTTCCAGAATGGATTCATTTCTCAAGACCCGATGTGATCAAGAGGACAATGAATATTTCAAGTCAATAAAGAGTAAAAGAAGGTTAGCAGATCAACCAGAAGAAGAAGAACAATTTCTAGATGCTTACAGTGATCAATATTTTGAGAAAGTCACAAATCCGGGCTTAAAGGTGATAGACAGAACTCAAATTTGTAAACCGATTTTGAGATGGTTTTATCATGCGGACTCGTTCCATTTGAAGCTCGTTCGTAATTTGGATGACTGGGATGAAGATATGATTTCCTTATTTGGAGTTTTTGAACTCAAACTTCTACATCCAAGTTATATATCTTTCTTGTACAATCAAAAATTTGATAGAGTTGCGTCTGAAGTTGCTGATAACGTTAGGAAGTACTTTATGACGATTATCAAAGTGATGGATGCAGCAATGGAGAGAATTTCTTTGACAAAAGCTCTATCTTTTGCTAATATCATGAAAAGGGACATAAAGTCGATTGATTTTATGAGGATTTCCAGCAAAGGAGTATTGGAAGTGTACTCTCACGATCATCCTAAACCTTTTGAATTTTATGCTAACGTAGACATTGCAGGTCTTACAAAAGAAACTTTGTTAGCAATGGACAAGATGGAAATTAAAACAAATATGTCAAAGCCTGATCAAGCAATTCTAGCAAAGAAGTTCAAATCAGCAATTAAGAAAGCACCGAAAGAATTAGAGATTTACAAAGAAAAGCCAATGTTCAAGATAAAAGAAGAACTAGAAGAATTTAATGAAGACTGAAGATAATGTAAATCTTAGGGGGAGTATTGTTGAAGCTCTTGGAAGATTAACATTTTGTCTATTATGTCTTTTAAACTTTTTTGTCATAGTATAGGGACTTATTTTGTAAATATATGTTCCTTTGTTTCTTGATAGTATAAATAGGATATTTTATGTATTGTGCACAGAAGAGGGAGAGATCTAAGGAATAGACTAATCACCTTAGAGAAACAGTTAGAACAGAACAAACTGTAACCTTAACACATTGTATCCTATGCATTTGCTATCAATGAAATCTATGAATTTTTAAAGTAATTGCTTATGTTTGATTACTTTGTGTTTGAATTAATCATTACATTACGATATCATCATAGATCGATCCTTTTGAATCGATCAGTATTGATGTTCATCCACACACTCCCCTTAAGATCAGGTCCTATGGAGTGGTTTCTGGCTATGGGAGTCTTAGCAACCTTAGAATAAGTCAGATGAAATCTAGTTAGTATGTCCTGTACATACTTTGTATGGTTTATGAAGATGCCATTATCAACTTGCTTCACTTGAATTCCCAGATATAAATTTGGTTCTCACATGGCACTCATTTAAAATCTATTATTCATCAACTTCTCAAACTCTTTTCAGAGCTTTTCTTTAGTTGACCAAAAGATAATGTCATCAACATAAACTTGAACCAACATCATGTCATTCCCTACCATTTTAATGAAGAGTGTGCTGTTAATAGTACTTCTTTTATAACCATTTTGAACTAGGTCTATGACAGTATCTCATACCACTTCCTTAGTGCTTGATGCAGCCCATAGGGAGCTTTTTCAAGATTGCAGATATAATCAGGATGATCTAGCTTTGCAAAGCCTAGTGGTTGATAGACATACGCTTCTTCATCTATCACCCCATATAGAAATGCACAGTTAACATCAAGTTGGTAGACCTTGAAATCCTTTGATGCAATAAAATCAAGGAATATTCTTATAGCTTAAGTCTTGATATAGGACCAAAAACATCTATGTAGTCAATCCTTTCCTCTTGATTGTACCCTTAGACTACTAGTCTTGCCTTGTTCTTGATTAAAAGTCCTCTATTATCTTTCTTGTTCCTGAATGCCCACTTGGTTCCAATTGGCATCTTCCCAGGTGGAAAAGGACATGGGTTCGAAACACCCTATCTTTTAAATTCAAACAGTTCCTCCTTCATTGCTTCAATCCAGCTTCCATCTCTTAAAGCTTCATCTACTTTCTTTGGCTTAATCTAGGATAAGAAGGAAGAGTACAGACAAACATTTTGATCATGGGTTTGTCCTCTTGTTCTCACCCCAGTCTTAACATCACCAATGATGTTTGTGGTAGGATATGACTTGTGGATTCTTAGCTGAGGAATAACAACAAGTTGATTTGATAGATCAAAATTTGAGAAATTCATATCTGGTCATTGAGTGTCACCTAGCACATCAGCATACCCACTAAATGTAACTTGATCTAGAGAGTGTTGATTTGATAGATCAAAATTTGAGAAATTTATATCTGGTCATTGAGTATCACCTAGCACATCAGCATACCCACCAAATGTAACTTGATCCAAAGAGTGTGCAACATCAATGACGTTGTCTTTAGTGGAGTGGTTGTCATTAAATTTTTTATCACTTTTACTATCTCCGTCTTCTCCTGCATTGGATATCCCTTTATTTGAGTTTTATGCCTTATTGTTGGAATTGGTTGGCACCCTAGACTTATCACTCAAAGAATTTGTAGTCATATTTGTGCTGAGAGGAATTCCATATATAGTGCTTGTTACCACTGGTGTTGCAAGGATTATATCATTTGGTCTTCTAAGCTCAAATCTTAGATCAGGATCTTCTATGGTCATATTACATGTTGCTCCTGAAACATCTCCATAAGATTTGTTAAAATAGTTGGTAACTAAATCAATATCAAATAGCTAATCAGGACCAGAACCTTTCATACTTGGAATGTGTTCATTGAAGGTCATATTGGTTGACTCTTCAACTACTCTAGTTCTAAGATTATATACTCTACAAGCCTTAGCTTGAGAAGAGTATCCAATGAAATGTCCATCATCTGCTTTCTCAACAAAGTTGGCTATGCGATCTTTGGTATTCAAGATGGTGCGTGGACATCCAAATGACTTGAGGAAACCAATAAAGGGTCTCCTTTTGTGCCACAGTTCATAAGGAATCATACCATGAGTTTCAACTACTAAAACTCTGTTCTGTAGCTAACAAGTAGTGTTGACTGCCACTGCCCGGAAGGTGATGGGCAGTTTAGAGTTAGAGAGCATGGTTCTTGCATCCTCAATAAGTGTCCTATTTGTCCTTTTAGCAACACCATTTTGTTAAGGAGTTCTGAGAGCACTATATTGTCTTGAAATACCATTTTCATCACAAAATGAATCGAGGATTTGGTTCTTGAATTCAGTTACTTGATCATATCTTATGATCTTTAGCTTGTGATCACATTGATTCTCAACTTTTAGAATAAAGGATTTCAAGATTTTAGGGGTCATCCTTACTTCTAAGAAAGAAGATCTAGGTATATCTTGTGAAATCATCTATGATTACAAGGCAGTATGAAGTTCTTTCTAAACTCATTACACTTGTGGGGCCAAAAAGATCCATGTCTAATAACTGTAGGGGAGTTATAATGGAGTTTATTTCCTTTGGCATGTGAGACACTTTGTGTTGCTTTCCTTTTAGGCGTGCAACACAATGGTCATCACTTGTAAACTCTTACTTTGGCATTCCAGTTACCAAATCATTCTTAACCTGCTTATTCATGTTCTTAAATTTTACATGGCATATTCTTTTATGCCAAAGGAAAGACTCATCATTATTTCCTTTAGATAGAAAGAAGGAAACTTCTACAGAAGGGAGGTTTCTTGCAAATCCATCTTGTACATGTTCCTTTTCCTGGGGGCTCTTAGCAAGATATGCTGTTAAGGAATGATCACTCCGGGCTTGAGAAGAATGCACTCACACTCAGTAAATAGCATGTTATGTCTCTTGTCACAAAGTTTAACTTCTCAATGCTAAGCTTACTATTTATGACCCTGCCCCTTCTAGTAATGTAACACCTGATTCACTCCAAAAGCACCAGGCCCTCCATCAATTTTCTCAAAGTCTTGAAGCAAAGAACCATTGCCAGTCATGTGCCTGGAACAACCACTATTAATGATCCAGACATTTCTTTTGGTCTTCAATTGTTCTTACACATGTAAAAGATGATTAGTTATATTTGGAAACCCAAGCTTTGCTAGTCTTGGGCTTATCAAGATGAACTGAAGATAGTTCAACAGTTATTGATCATATATGAAAGCTTTGAGGATCTTTGGTTGTTGTTGATGAAGAAACTTTAGTCACATGGCCTTCCTTCATCTTCCATACCATCTTTGGAAGATTAGACTTGTCCTTCAAAACTTCAGTAGTTTTTATGACTTCAAAAGTTTTGGAGACCGAACGTTTGGAAGCTTTTGCATCCATTATAGTAGACTTCAGTGCTTCGGAAGCATTTCTTTCTTCAGAGACCAAACTTGCTTCTGAAGAAAATTTTTCACCTATCTTCTTTTGGTTCACCTTGATGCTTTTGAAGGAAAATGGTTTTCCTTCCGAAGCTATTTTCTTCTTCTCAGAAGTCTTCTTCTTGTTCATGTGGATGGTACTCTTAGGATTGTAAATGCAATCCTTAGCATAGTGGGTTGTACCAACATACATGATGCATTCTATATGCTTCCTTCTAAGAGTTTTGATTTGAGTAGAAGGTTTGTTTTGATCCTTTTCCAGCTCCTTCTTCATCTTCTTGGATGATGCAACATGCTTTTGAGGGTGAAGCTTTCCTTTGGAGTTGGATGGTCCAGCCTGTGTAGTAATGGTGCATAATGGTTCAACCTTCTTCTCAATACTAGGATGGCTTGGACTTGAAATAGGACTCCTGGTACTAGAGTCCTTTCTTAAGTCTTTAGTCTTCCTTACCTCAAACCCAAAAGAGATGAAAATTTTTTTTTGCCTAGGGTTGAAGGTGGGCTTGATCTCCTGCACTTTCTTGGATCTTCTTTTTGCAGATCTGATCAAGTTCTTTCTTTTAAACTTGCCCATCCCTGGTTTCTTCTTCTCTCCAAGGATATAGTGACCCTTCTTAGAATAAACCTCTTCACTCATTTACGGTTCATCCTTCACTGTATCCTTTTCATCTTCATCTTCCTCTTGGATAGGATCAATAGGAGGCAGCTCATCTTCACATGTTCCACACCTTAGTTCTCTAATAGATAGTAATGTATGTGGAGGAGCTATCTCATTTGATCCAAGTCCCTGCCTATTCTAGTAACAAACATTAGCATGAAAGGATGAAGATATAATATTCTTGAAGGTTTTCTCTTCTAGAACACATTTTTCTACCTTGGCTTTGCTGATCACAAGCTCAGCCTGCCATTCAGTTAACTTGGTAACAAGATCCTTGATCTGAGTCCTTTAGTTTGTATTCTCATATTTTAGAGTAGAAATGGTTTTCTCTAAGTCTTCTTTTTGAAGCTTATAGTCATTTTCTGCATTTTTAAAATAAGCTTTTAAAATGTTTAAGGACTCAAGATCAGATCTTACTACCAAGTTGTAGGACCTGTACATGCTAACATTAGCAATGCATTTAGGAGAGCAAAGATGTTCCAATACCTTAGAATCATTATTTCCTGCCATCGGGGCTTGGTTTGGGGAGACGTCATAAACCTAAAAGCTCCAGTCAAAGCCTCCTTCTTCAGCAGCAACTGTAGCTTGCTGTTTTGGTTGATTGGGCTGCTCAGTTCTTGGAGTTGCATCAGTAGACTTTGGCCTAGACTGTGTTTGGCCACCATTTGTTCTTGGTGCCTTACACTCCCTAGAAAAGTGGCCTATTTGGTTATAGTTGTAACATATTACTTTGCTTTTGTCCAACCCAAACTTTCCACTAGACATATTGCTTGGAAACTTCCTACCTGTCCTCTTGTAGAACTTCTTAGCTCTGTGAGTGAGAAGAGCCATCTGTTGGACTATCTCCATGTACTACAGATTATCTAGATGGATGCAGTCAAGGTCATCGAGGATGCAGAGAAAATTGCCAGAAATTTCTTCTGGAGACAGAAAGACTTGAGAAGTGATGGGTTCTTGGAATGGGCTTCCTTGAATGTAGCTCTCTCTTGGTGTCTCCAGGAAGGTGATGAAAGGACCCTTTAGTGAGTTGTTAGGGTAGCAGATGAGATCATGTTGTGGTTCTTTGCTATCTCTTTCAACCATATGAAGGGCTGAACTCTTTTAGTGGTGGATAAGCTGGTAGAAGAATTTTGCATGTTCATCTACATTTGGTAACCGCTTAGGATACCATACAGCTCAGTGAGAGTGAGAGTAGAGAGGTTCTCTATTCTCTTGATGGCCATACAATAGTGTGTCCATTGTCTAGAAAGAAAGAACATGAACTTCCTTATTATATCCTTGTTCTTAATTTGACTCCAACATCCATTAGAGTATCTACAATCTCAACGTACTAAAGTATTGTTGAGTCATAGTTTCACCCATCTTGTAGGTGAAGTTTTAAAACTGCTGCTTCATGATGCCTTTCTTATTCTCCTTAGCTTCCTCAGATCCTTCATACATTAGCCTCAGTGCATCCCAGAGTTCTTTTGCACTCTTACATTTCTTTAAGCCTCTTCAGATAGAGTTAGGAAGAGCAGTTTGAAGAGCGGTCATGGCTTTCTGATCAATGTCTACATTCTACCAGTCTTCTTTAGAATAATCAGTCACTTCCTTTGATATCATCCCACCTCTAGTAGTTGCTAAAGTTGTATTTGGGATGTGAGGTCCAAAGACTATAGATCTCCACATCCTGTTGTCTTGAGACTTAATGAACCCTTCCATCCTCATGCACCAAGTGCCCAAGTCATCAGGAGTGATCAGTGGAGACTTAGTCATTGTGCTGGTTTCCATATCAGCTTTAGCAAGAGCTGCCATTTAAGAAGGTAAGTGTATGTGAAACTAAAGAATGATTCAAGATGGTGAGATCGTGCAATCAAGAGCCTAAGATGCACTAATACCAATTGCAGGAATGGTTATGGTTGTTCAACAACAGTCTCACAGTTGGAGATAACACACTTACTAGATCAAATATGGAATCAGGCAAAGAAACAAAAAACAAAAGATAAGAACACTCAGAACACAAAGATTGGTTTTCAAGAATGATGTATATTGCTCTCAAGTGTTTTACAATTGTTACAAGGCTTAGTCCTAAGACTGATACAATGAGATACTTTATACTACATCCTACAGCCGGCTATACTTTAAAGACCAACTGAAAACTAATCTAGAGATAAAAGGCAGATTACCTTTTGACATGTGATTATGACATGCCATAGCTCACATCCTATTGTATTACCATAAGGATAAAAGTACTAAAGTAGAAAGTTATAGACAAAGACGCCATTATGGAAGATTGTCAAAAGTAAAGAGATAATCACCAACTTATATAAGTTGGCGAGTCTTCAGAGCTTGCAGTGGAAAGGTAGTCAGCTTTTATTAAAAGTGTGTCAATAGACACATGGCTTTTTAGTCTTCGGAAGAGTTCAGTCTTCAACTTCGAAAGACTTCGTCTTTAAGATTCGAAAGACTTCACTTTTGGCTTCTAAAGATTTTTGTCTTTGGCTTTGAAAGATTTGATACTTAGTTATTTTTCTTTGTACATTCTCAAATCATCCTAAGTAACTTCCTTGTACTTCAGTGCATGCTGAGAGCTCTTTGGTTAGTATCAGCCTCTAAGATAACTCTTACACAACACACTGATGCCACTTGACTACCCGACAGTCCTTGACATAATGAGCCTCGCTGTCATATTTAATACACACGGTCAAACCCAGCCTACATTCTCCTTGATGAACCTTGCCACACTTCTTGCACACGTTCACTTCCATCAGTCTCCCTTGATCCATCAGACGATCATCGATATTCATTCTCTTCTCTGCAATCCTGAAGTTTTCATTCCTAAATCTCTTCCCATTCACATTCTTATTCCAGTTTCACCTCTTGGTTCTTTTCTAAACCAACACTGGTTCTCTTTCATCATATAATCTCCCAGCTAAATCAACAACAGAGGTGAGCGTGCTTCGCCTAGTCGTAATCATGTTTCATCTAATAGCCACTGGCAAACCCTACATGTATCTCTTAATCTTCTTGGATATAGGCGTCACCATGTCTTCATAAGTCTTGCCAGTTTACTCTGAGGTGTACTCTTGATGAGTCATGTTCCCAGCTTCTATATATAGAAACTCCTTCTTAATTTTGTCTAACTCCCTGTATGGACAAACTCCTCTAGAACCAATTCCTTTAACTCGAATCACCTCATATTGGCTATCAATCGCTTTCCCTCAGCCTGGACAATTGTTGTCCCACCAGCATAACACCAAGTCAACGAAGGAATAGGCAGCAAACTTCATTTTCTAATCTTCCCAACACTCATTGATGTTGAGGACTTCTTCCATTTCTCAAACCCAATGGTGAGTGGTAGTAGCATTGTCATTATTGTTAAAGGTTAGGGGCTTGAACCTTTGAAATGCCCCATAATTGCACCCCTTAGCAGTCTCCTTTTATGATTCGTCGTCATCATCATCATCTTGAACTACCACCCTAGGGCTAGATGGTTCTTCTTTAGATTCATCAGCCCTCTCAGTGAACTTTCTTGACTTTCTCTCATCTTTCTTCCCCTTTTTCTCAACTTTCTCCCCATCCATAACAGCTTTAATCACCTCAGTCACCACCGAAGGTAAGAAATTTTGCATAACATTATAAACGTCAACCCTCT
Organism: Flaveria sonorensis; assembly: GCA_025506505.1. Lineage (NCBI taxonomy): Eukaryota > Viridiplantae > Streptophyta > Magnoliopsida > Asterales > Asteraceae > Flaveria > Flaveria sonorensis. The sequence continues at coordinate 16,863,151 of CM046427.1, read as the reverse complement.
GTTTCTTTGAAGAAATCGTTTTGATCTATAGGAAATCATTGCCATAGACCACTGAAGATCCATTTCTTCAACCATGTTTGATGGCAATTCATCCAAATCTCATTGGATGATTTGAGATGGTGTGAGATTAGCACCCAAGTATGCTTCAAAGCTAGTTGAGAAGGCTGCATAGGCTGCCTTCTGCTCTTCACTTTGTAGAATGATTGTGAGAGCATCCATGGGTTTCTCAAATCTATGTATGTTTTGATTCTGTGTCTGTTGTTGTTTGCTGGAAGTGGAGGTGTGAGGATTATGTTTGCTTTGAGGTGTTGCTTCATGTGAAGCATACACACCAGTCTTTTTAGACTTTTATTTGGTATTGGATGTTTTAGGAGCAGAGAAGAATGAGGCATCACTTGAATCTAAAACTTCTTCATCTTCATCTTCTCCAGTGCATGTCAAAAATGCACTGTCTATCTGTTGAAGTTCTTTGAACTTGTATGCTTCCACATGTCTGATATGGTTGTTGTTTCTGGATCTTTCATCTTGTTCTAGTGCTTCAACTTTAGCCACTAGAGAGTCTAGAGATAGTGCTTCAAGATCCAATATTGCTTTCATTAATAAGACTGACCAAGTCTAGCACTCAGGCAGTATGTGCAACATCTTTTTATTGATCTCCACAGATTCATATTTAAGACCATAAACGATCATCTCATTGACTAGTTTAACGAATCTGTGAAGCTGTTGTGGAATGGATTCTCCTTGAATGTGATGCAAGGTTTCATATTAGGTACTCAATTTCTCTTTTTTTATTTCCTTAATCTCTTCACTTCCTTCACACATGGTGTGAAGTACCTTCCAAAAATCATGTGCTATTTTTAAATTTTCAACTCGTGTCAAAATTTCAAATGGCAAACTCATTGCCAAGATGTTGTATGCTTTCATGTCTATTTTGACCTTCTTGAGGTCATCACCAGCAACATATTTCAAGCTTACTGGCTTCTGTATGTTGTAATCAGGCCCAAGAGTCAATGGTTTGTATGGTCCCTTGGTTATGGATGTCCATAAATCTGGGTCTTGAAAAATTATCCAGTTTCTGAACATGATTTTCCATTGTTTAAAATCTGACTTGTTCTTGAGTCTGGGTTGTTTTAGACCACTGTTCGTTCCTGAAATTTCATCAGATGTGATTGTTAAATTTTTAACTTAACGTTTTAAGTTAAATTTGTTTGATATTTTTAGCTCGGTGCTAAAATTTGCTTTTATTCTAAAGTCACTAGGATTTGTTTGTTAGTGTGTTTGTTGTTTATCGAATAAAGAAAAATAATTAATTTTATTTTCAAATTAATTAATATCCAACGATGTCACTTTCAAATATTGGTGAAAAGAAAGGGATATTCTGTTAAGGAATGTCAACCTTTAATGAAAGCAGTCAAGAAAATTCAAAAACCCTACAAATAGAAATGTTTTTAAAAGTTAGCTTTTGGATCAAAAAGTAACTTTTTCAGAAAATTCAAAGGAGATTACGTTTCTTCTTTGATTTTGATGATTAACCAACAAAAATCACCGTAGATTTTGAAGGATATGTATCAACAAAAACTAGGGCTTATCCTAGGGTTTGTTGGCGGCTATGAAAACTTGAACAAAACAACAATCGGTTTGTTGTTTGTAGAAGATTAATTGCCTGATTTGAGTGAAAAACAACTCAAATATGATGTTTAAATACAATGAATGAATTCAAAGTATTCAAATGAGTGATTGTTTGATGAAAACTGATAGAACAATACCCGTGTACTGTTATATCCGAAAACCCTTAGAAACCGACGAGGTTTAGAGAGTTTTGTGATGAACACGTTTGAAAATCATGTGTGAATGATGTTTTGAGCTTTAAACACATAGAATCTTCTTCACTATGCACAAAAATAGATTAAGAAATCATGTTTTAAGCATTTGATGAATGTTTGGTGTAGAAGAAGGTGTTTATGATGATTTTCAGCTCGAAATGTATGTTTTGAAGCTAATGAACCACGGATATCATGTTGTTGATTGAGAGGATCAAAAGTCAGTGTATGATTTGAGCCAAAGCTCTGATACCACCTGATGAAATCAACAAATGCTAATTATGAACTTGATGAACAATAAGAACATAAATAGGTTGATTCCCCCAAGGATCTTTTCATATCTCTCAAACAAGATATAACAACAGATTGTTATATTTGATTTCAACAAATACTAATGTGTGGAAACCCATGATTAATGCTATGATATGAGTGTGTGTTTGTATGATTGCTAGTGATTGAATGCTTGTATGATAATAACTGCTTGATTGTATTGTTGATCAAAAGATTACAAAGGATTAGGGTATTATGCTATTTATAACCTATATAGATAGCTATTTACAATTACAAAAATACCCTTATGTAAACGAAAATTACTTAAAAATACTGAGTCTAAGTCGTCCGCTATGGATGATAGACTATCCATTGTGAATGCTAAGTCGTCCGCTATAGATGTTGAATAAGTTGTCCGCTGTGTCTTGGATGCTGTCTATTGTGAACACTTGTTGTATGTTTGTCTTGTTAGTTGTCCGCTATGGAGTGTTCATTCGGTGTGGATTGAACATCCGCTGTGGACTGTTCATTAGCTGTGGACTTTTGTTCATCCGCTGTATGTTTTGTTCATCCGCTGTAGACACTTAAACTTGTTCTTAATCTGCTGCATGACCTTGGTCATCCGCTGTGTGAGTTGACATCCACTGTAGACACATGGAAGTTGTTCTTCATCCGCTGCATGGACTTGGTCATCCGCTATGGGCATTTCTTCATTCGCTGCCGACACATGTCAAAATTTCTTTTATCTATAAACCTGAAAAATAAATTTAACAAATAATTAGTGTATGTTATGAATGTTAATGATGCTAATGTGTTAGTTAATGATTACTTGAATATTAGAACACATTATGTTTGATTATTGCAAGCATTATCCTTTTAAGCGTTATCCTATTAATGCACTTGTTGAGTCCAACAATAACCAATGGCCTCCTTCAAAGTAGATTTGAGCGTTGCTGATTCCTCTACCTTCGGGTGACTATGGAGATCTGACTTCTCTTGAACAGTCTCTGGAGCCTTAGCTTTGCTCCTGGTAACATGTGGACCAATAGTACGCCTGCCTTAAGCACCACCTCGGGTATTTTCTACTAGCCATAGATTCTACCTCCTATAAGATTTAAACACCAACGAGGTCATTCAAAGTAATTGCTCAGATCATGATAAATATGCTAAGTCCTTAATTACATTAGCCAAATATGATTAACTACTTACCTTACCCCCATGTCCTAAGCACTAACTATCCTGAAATACATTTGTATTCAAACCTACTAAGCATATAAACTCATGTAGCACACACTCATAATGCTGGTTTATATGAAAAAATTTACCTGATGGCACGTAGCTACTTGACCTGGCATCCCTTCATTCGGTCTCATTTTCAATTTAAGTTTAGGTTTTGAAAATAAATTTACATAATTCTATTAAACTTTTTCTCTAATACTAACTTGTAAGACCCTGTTCGCAGGAAGCCTCACAGTTGATTAATCATAGGCTAAACAGAATATAATATGTTAATATATGAAAACATTTCAGCGAAATAATTTAAATCATTCATCACATCCAAAAATAGTTATCAAATTACATGTTCTAGAGATGAAAATATTAACATTGTTCTTTACAAATTAAAATATAGGTTTAAACAGGTAAATGCCAGACTCCTATTGCCAAGTAGACTCGTCATTCATGCCATCCCCTAGAACATCATTGCCTGCCAACTGATAAGCATGCAAAATCAAGGATGACAAGTGAGTTTTGGTATTATAATAATATAGAAAATATACTTTTGAATCTTTTATAATGAACACACATTCATCATACGTAAAAGTCAATTCACTTATAACACTTTTTGACATGCTCATTATCATTCTTTTTTACATTATGTTTCATCTTTCATAAACTAGGATTACACAAGGCAAAAGCCTACATCATATGGTTGGCAACAAATGTTGAACCCTTGCTAGTATAACATAGAGGTGGTAGCTAACCCCTGATAGTTGACCCACACTGCTAGGCACAAAACCTGCTCATGAATAAGGGTCCATTCATATTATCTATCAAAATTTCCTAAGTATCATTTAATGTGGGCAATAGTAAATATGCGCATAACTAAAGTAATGCGGTTAACAGTGTTTAGTTCTTGGACTAATGCGGATGATCATACTAATGTAGGTAATAGTAACTATGTGGGTGTTAAGAAACCAATACAGATGGCTAACACTTGGTCACTATTGTAGGTAATAGTAACTATATGGGTGTTAAGAAACCAATACAGATGGCTAACATTTGGTCATTCTGAACTTAGGAACAAATACGGATAACAGTAACCTACAAGGATGAGATGGAACTAATGCAAGTGAAGAACAAATGCGGTTACCCAATGTGGGTGACCAACGCTTAGTAAATATGAAGAGTAGGGACAAATGCGGGTAAGCTGAACCAATGCGGCTGAGTAAGCCTACTTTCTATTTCAAAACTTAGTTGTTTTATGACACAATCAACTCATGCTCAACTCTAATCCATAGATCTAGTCCTCATTAAGCTAGGGTTCATAACAAGGACACACCATCATCATACATCAATGTAGATATCATTAAAAGATAGTAATTTCATAAAAATGCCACCTATAGAAAAGCATAAGTTAAAAAGGATTTAACATATTGGTATGCATATCAGCCCCAAAAGAGTATAAAACATATAAACTAGGGGATCTAGAACTCACCTTAATAAGCCTTCAAATGAAACCCTAAAACCCGAGAACAAACTTGAGATCTACACTCATGCACACGTAAATATTCAACCTTTACACATCGAAACACATAGAAAACGATGTAGGAGCTTAGATCTATCATAGATCTAAGAGGAAGTATGCTAAAAATCATACCTTGATGAATTCCTTCACTTTCTCTCTCTAGAACCGATGGGAGCTTTCTCTTTCAAGAATATGATTGATTTGAGGGTGCATGGGAGTGAGGGATGGGTGGTCATCTTCTTTTATACCCACTTTATGAAGCTTTCTTCTATTACCCAACTTTGGTCCTTCCACTTATTTAAAGTCTCATGTTTATTACTTTTCTTTTCTTTTTAAGATTTTTTGGGTGTAATTATATAAAGTCTCATGTTTATTACTTTTCTTTTCTTCAAAAGTATAAAAATTACAAAAAGATTTTATCTTTGAGTTGGTAAATCATTAAAAAATCCTAGTTGGTTGTTCACTGCTTGATTAAGCATTATAAATTTGAATTAGAAAAAGTTTGAAAAATAGAATAGAGGTTTGAAAGTTGTTGCATGGGAGAACTTAATCAAGAAAAAAGAGAATAGTCGTGCGACAACTTGAACATCTATATAATTACAACCTGAGAAAGCTTCACTTTTTGGATCACTAACTTCAAAAATCGCTCTAAAAATTTATTTGATCTCGTGTTGATAAAAGTCTATTTCCATTGCTAGTAGTCTCGCATTATAGTGTTGATTGTATTGTTCAGGTCAATCTTGATTTTAGGATGATTTGACTAATTTCAAACTTTAACCAATTAGTGTGTTGAGATCTACTTGATGTTTGGACAATTTGGACGTAAATATACTGAAATAATGCTTAATCAACACCTAAGAAAATTTGTTTGATGTTAAAATATGATAAAACAGATCAAAGTTGAATTCAGTTTCAATGGTTTCGTACTGGAAAATTTCATCTGAATATGAACAAATGCGAGAAGATTCAATATCTAAGTAAGTTGTTGCAGGTGAAAACATACTTGTCACATGAAAGGTTGACCAAGTTGACTTGAATGTTATATGCGAACAACTGATGTTGTCGGATGCGAAAACATACTTATCGTGCAGGATCTTTTAAAACTAATTCAAACTTTGAAAAATTCTTAATTTTTTATATCAAAAAATGTTTATAATTAATTGAACTCGTTTATACAGATAGATAGACTAATCCACATCGATGATGATGTGGTGAGGAATTTCTTAGAGAGGATGGGCTATGAGCACAAATACCCATCACTTGAGAAGAAGTACTTGCCTCCATATTAGAAGTAATTGTTTCATGTAATAGTTCACTTTCTAAGCCAGCTTGAAGGTGTGAATGGATAGTATGAGTGCCATTTGTGGCTTGTTGATGATCTACCTACAACATTTCCAAAGCCATCTTTGTAGAGATGCAAAAGAATGTGTTATGAGCAGGAAGAAGTTTCTGATGTACCCCAAATTAATATAGTTTGTTATGAACTCATCTCATCATGATTTAGCTACCTTTGAACTTCCAACAGACTCAATAATGGTCATGAAGAAGGATGTGTTTACATATATATTGGGTGCTCATGGAAATGCATGTTCTGAAAAGAGCTTAGCCAAAATTGAAAGACTCTTAAAGATTCCATACCAAAAGCAAGAACAACAATAACACCAATAGTAAGCACAACAACAACAACAAGAGCCTATATTGCATCCACAGGGATCTGATCCTGTTAGTACTTCCTCAAGGACTCCTGTTGACACTCCAAGAAGTTAAAATTAATGAAAAGAAATAAAACCTGACGAACAGATTGAGGAAATATGTGGAGATGATTAGGAGTTGGATACCGAGACAGCTGGTGACGAGATCGGGAACGTTCAATACATGTTACAGGAAAGAATGAAAGTTCCTCATCTTTCTAGTTCTTCTAAATGATCTATTGTTGATACTGATATTCATTATCTTCCTGAAGATTCTCCAAACACCAAAACAAGAAAGAAAGACTGTAGCTTGGAAAAAAGTCATTTTAGAAAGAGGAAGGGCACGTGGTAGAGGAAGAGGAAGATGTGTATCTTTAAGATGACCTAGAACTCCTGTTATTCTTGTTTCACCATGTTAGGAGCTTCATGTGTCTATTAAAGAGAGAGAAGAGAGTCAACTTCAAGATTGAGAGATTACAGTGACTATTACTAAAGCAAAAACAATATCGGTTTCTGAGAATCACTTAATTAGAGTTCCTACATATTCTAGTGACTTTGATGATGATACTTATCTTAACACTCCTAATCAACGAAGCCAATTGGTATCTCATCTGAGGTTCTGGCAGTTACTACAATTTCATTAGAGGATATATTAGTACTCTAAAGAAGAAAAGTTTGAAAACAACATAGCTAATAGAGATTCTTTAGTTAGATTATCATATGAAGGATGCTAGGATGAAGACTATTGACATAAAACGTAATTCATCTATGATTATATTCAATTTCTGGAAAATCATATTCTTGCTTTATCTGCTCATATATCTACATAGACTACATATATAGAACCAATTAGAACAATTATAGTTGGAGAAATAAATGAACAACAATATGTTGATCCAAAATCAATGATAGAGGTTCAAAAAAACAATGTTCTAAGGAGCAGGTGACTGAGGTTGTTGCTGATGTTAGTATATCTGAAGGAAATGTGACAAAGACTCAAATACCAAAAGAAAAGTTGGTTGAGACGCAAGTTATCTAGGAGAATATAGATGATGATAAATATGATGGATTAAACAAAGAGGTTTCTGATATTAGTGATGATGATGATGATGATAATGATGATGAGGATGATGATGATGAACATGATGATGATGATGATAATGATCATGATGATGATGATGATGATGATGATGATGATGATGATGATGATGATGGTAATGGTAATGGTAATGGTGATAAAGATGATTGTGAAAAGAAAGATGATGTTAAAGATAATGATGATGATCAGGGTTCTATAGTAGGTCCTTCTTGAGATTCAAGAACTAGCAATGTGTTTGGACAAGTCTTGATGATCCAGAGGATTATTAGCCATTAGATCTCGTAGTCGAAGAACAATATAAAAAAGAGTTCTATTATTTTTAGCAACAAATTCTTATTAAAGATTGAGGAGATGAACTGGGTCCATCTGATGATCTAGAAGAAGATATAAACTACACAAACATATTAGAAACCGTTTGAAGAGCTTATTTAAATATATAAAGTTAGAAGTGAGAGATATAACTTCTTCTTCTAGAGTTTAACATTCTCATGCTCCAGCTGATCCTTCTGATCAAACAGGAAAGCAAGATGTGAGGTAAGTTAAAGATCTTACATTCCAAGCTCCTCCACCTCCTCCTAAGAAAGTTTTTCTTAAATACTCAAAGTCGGACTCTTGATATTGCAATTTTGAACTGGTGATGAGTAGGGATATGATGGAGGGAATAAATCATACATTATGAAGAGAAGAGTAGACGCCATCAAGTATTTCAAATATGGACATGATTTTCACACATTGAGAGCAGCTGATTTGCATGATATGGGAAGAGCTCCATTCTTTAACCCTAGCAACTATGGAAAGGCTAATTGGATCCAAAATATGATATGGCGTCAAAGCAAATCAAGTTTTAAGAATTTGAAGATAGCCAAGTCTAAAGTGATTGCAGACGAATCAAAGATAGATCGAAACATGAATGCTCCAATAAAGATTAGAGTTTACAAGCTACCAAAGTTTATGAGAAAGATTCACATCCATGCTCCTGTGCCTCTTAACAGTTGATCAAAGTTGATGAGATGGGTGCATGAGAAAAAGATGAGGCATTCAGTTATCTACTGTGTTGACAGAGAATACATAATTCTTGATCCAATTGATGAAACTTCAGGCTTATCCTATTGAAACTGATCAAGCAATGCATTTGTAGCAGCTGTTTTTGGATGGTTAATCAACAAAGCCCTCAAGAAAATAATGTATGGATATAGGGGAGACTACCAAGTATGTAAACATCGACTTTTGAATATTGGATTCACCAAGCCTAGAGGGAGATTGTAGAGATCAAACTAGGAGTCTTAGGAAATCAAAATCGACTTTTAGAACACCTAAAGCTTGTAGTTTTCAAGTAAAAACTTGATGTTTTCGTGCGAGAACATCATTTTAGTATAAATAGATATTTTCTTTTGTAATTTGTAATGCTTGCTTAGTCATTATCAACAGTGGAATATAGAGTGAAAAATTATTTACATCGTTGTACTTCTAATCTTGTGTCTTATGTGAGCTTGTTAACCAATCCAATCAACATCAATTCCTCATTTCTGGATTGAGATAGATCATATTGTGAAAATCCTAAAATTTACAAAAAAGTATATTGAATGTTTAGAAAGTGATAATGGTTAGAGATTTACTAAAGTTTGTAAGAGTGAGATAGCTTAGGGAGAAAGCTTGTTTTATCTAAATAAAGGTATTATGTGTTAGTAAGTTTTTATGGTTTCCTTTATAAATCCAGTAGTGTTTTGAGGTTTGTTCAATCTAATTGCTAACAATTGATATTAAAGAAAAAATGAGAGAAGAAAGCAGATGAGAAAAGGAAGCAGACGTGAAGATCGAGTAAGACAAGACTACAAAGGTTTCATGAGAGCAAAAGATTAAAACCAATGAAGAGCATTTGTATGAGCCAACAAAGGACAGATTCTATGTGACTTAAGAAGGAAAGTTTCTACATAAAACATGAAGACTAAGGTTATGAGTGACCTAAAAAGAGAGGCTTTGTGTGTCCCTAAGTAGACAAAGGAAGAGAACGATCTATGTGATCAAAATAAAGACTCTATGTAAATTGATCGAGATGAAGAAAAACAAGAATTACATATACTAAGAAGAATAATGAAGAAGAAGGAAAGAGTTTTAGAAAAAAAGATTTTTATTGAAAGTTACATAAATAAAAGGAAGGCATGAAGTTAACTTATGAAATAAAAAAGTAAAAGAAGAATTAAGGAAGCTATGAGTGGACGTTGTATTAAGGATTGAGAGAATTATATCGAAAAAGATGACAATAATAAAAATGAAACTAGAAAAGGGAAAATTAAAGTCCAAGCAACATATGATAGTTTTAAGCAAATCCGAAAATCTAAATGATCAATCTAGATGGAGTTTAAGCCATAAGGAGAAACAAGTAGCAAGCTAGTTCAGCTAATATGGAAAGTAAGAGAAGGTTCCTAGTGTAGTTAGACACTGATCAGAATAAGGAGGAGAATGATGGGTTCTGACTAAAAAAAAGAAAAAAAATGATATTAGTGTATTAAAAAGTATATATATATTTATTACGTCTTCATGATTAGAAAAAGATAAAAGACAGACATTTGTTATTATTTTTTTGTTATTTGTTGGAGTAACTTAGCTAGGGAACAACTGTAACATCTGGTCACTCATACCACTAATATTGTCCATTTTGTTCACATGAAACTCACAAGATTTGTTTTTGGTTGCCCAGCGAAAAACTTTCCAGGGGTCACCCATTCCTGGATTGGTACCACTCAAACATACTTAATTGTGGAGTTCTCCTCTAATCCATAACCAATACGCCCAAAACATATTGGTGCAATTAGAGGCAGGACACTCCTTATGAACCTAACATTACTCTTGTTCATGGTGATGTGGGATTTTCCTATGGTGTTACAATCATACCAATCTCCCTTTACAGGCTCATCCACCTCGATGAGGTTAACCCCACACCATCCAATTCATTGATGTGGGATTTACCTAAGGTGTCCCTTTAAACACCCCAGGGAACTTACAATCCTTGATGGGGCTTGCCCCACCATCTTGAATGGAACATGTGTGGCTCAAATACCAATGCAACATCCGGGTGGTTATACCACCAATATTGTCGGATCCGGCCACGATGAAATCACGGATTTGCTTTTGGTTGCATGGGTAAAAAATTCTAGCTAGCCACCCTTTACGTTGATTCTGCCACCCAAGTACGATCAAGTCTGGAGTTCTCCTGTCATCTACGGTCAATACCTCAAAAACGCGTTGGTGATATTAAAACAAATATTCCTTATGAACGAAGATTGCTCCAGTCCACGACCGATGTAGGAGGGATGATATTGGCGGTATAAGCGGCCGGTCTAAAACTTATTGCACAAATAAAGTTTCCCTTTTGGGAAAGTTCATTCCAAATTCATCAAACTCACACTACATTCATGAATTTATCAATTATATACCAATTCAAGTCCATGACAACATCTAAACATGATCAACAACACTTAATCATCATGATTCATCAACATTCAACACCAAAAGTTACTATTTTAGCAATGTATGAACTATAACACATCTTCTTGATTTTCAATTGTTCATATCATCAACCTAGCATCTAATCATCATCACAAACACATCCATAACATTCATACATCATCCAATCATCAATTCATGCAAAATAAAGTTACTATTATTAGTAACCTATGAACAATGTATCAAAATCATAGCTTTCTTGCATAATCGACGTTAACTAGCATATATACAATCCAACTAACATAATAACACTAACCAACATCAACAAATCGATCCACAATTGCAAGTTTCGAATTAGGGTTTCGGCCCTAATGTAATTTCCATAAAAACTTGTAAAAATCCAACCTTTATTGCATACTTGACGTTAATTAACATGTAATCTATCTAACAAACACATTAACATCAACAATTAGGCATCAATCAACCACCAATTGCAGTTTTCGCATGAAACATTCGGCCAACATGAAGACTCATCAAAAACATACAAAAATCTAACCTTTAAACGTGTAATGGCTTGCAATTGATGATTCCAACGTGTTCTATGCCTTGAAATCGACCAAAACCGAAGATGATTGTTTGTTCTTGGGCTGAATTCGAAGAGGAGAGGGAGAGAGGATGCAAGTCGCGGCCGATGGGTGGGATTAGGGTTGGAGTTTTTGATTTTTATTTAATTAAATAATCCATAATTACCCTTTTAACCCTTATAATTTGTATTTTATAAAATTAAGCTTTTTGAATAGTTTTTAAATAGTTTTTAACTACTAAACACAATTATTATTAATCACAAATAACAATCATGCATAATTCCCATTTATCACAAAACACACGAAATAAATATGCACGTTTTCACGTTACGCGATAAAATTACAGTTAACATTCAAATCACATAAGCATAACTTAATAATCACATTGTTAACTTAATTATCATCAATTTAACATTACTGATTATTGTTAAGTCACCAACGTTCAACGATAACTAGAGTGTGTGCTCGACACGTGTATGCAAGACTTAACGGAACAAACGGAGTTTGGTAACGGAAAATTACCGGATGTCACATTATCCCCATGTTGAAAGAATTTTCGTCCCGAAAATTGCGTTAAATGGTGAGTGTTCCATCACTGGTCTACTGCATTGGCACAAGGAAATCGAAATCGTGTGAGTTTTGGATGAGTTGTCACATCATCCCCATGTTGAAGGAAATTTCGTCCCGAAATTTAATCAATACCTTCGTCGGCTGGCATCGTCCTTTCGAATAGCTGAGGATACTTAAGCTTCATTTGGTCTTCACGTTCCCACGTGAATTCTGGTCCACGTCTCGAGTTCCAACGAACTTTGACGATGGGTATCTTGCTTTGCTTAAGCGTTTTCACCTCACGATCCATCACTTCGACAGGTTCCTCAATGAAACGTAACTGTTCATCTACTTGAACTTCTTCCAGTGGTACGACCATCGTTTCATCCGTTAAACATTTCTTTAGGATTTGAAACATGGAATACATCATGGATTCCACTCAATGAATCAGGTAAGGCTAGTCGATAAGCTACTGGACCTATTCTTTCCACTATCTCAAATGGTCCAACGTATCTCGGATTTAGTTTTCCTCGCTTACCAAACCGAACTACGCCTTTCCACGTGAGACTTTTAATAAAACCTTGTCACCTGTCTGAAATTCCAAAGGTTTTCGTCGTTTGTCAGCATAGCTTTTCTGTCTGTCTCGCGCTGCGGCATGCGGTTTCTTATCTGAACAATCTTCTCAGTTGTCTCGTGTACTAACTCGGGACCCGTTAATTGACTATCACCAATTTCAGCCCAGCAAACTGGCGATCTACACTTTCTCCCATATAAAGCTTCAAAAGGTGCTGCCTTTATGCTAGTGTGATAACTGTTGTTGTAAGAAAATTCCACCAATGGTAGGTGAACTTCCCAGTTATTCCCGAAGTCAATCACACAAGCACGTAACATGTCCTCCAAAGTCTGTATAGTACGCTCGCTTTGACCATCAGTCTGTGGATGATAAGCAGTACTCATATCCAATCGCGTACCTAAAGCTTTCTGCAACGACTGCCAGAAGTGTGATGTGAAACGAGAATCGCGATCAGAAATGATTGAGATCGGTACTCCATGCCTCGAAACGATCTCCTTCAGATAAAGTCGGGTTAATTTTTCCATCTTGTCTGTTTCCTTTATCGCTAGGAAATGAGCAGATTTTGTCAATCGATCCACGATAACCCATATTGTATCACAACCCGTAGAAGTACGAGGTAACTTAGTAATAAAATCCATTGATATTTGATCCCACTTCCACATAGGGATCTCGGGTTGTTGTAGTAGACCAGATGGTTTCTGATACTCCACTTTAACCTTCGAGCAGGTCAGACACTTACTCACATAAGTAGCTACATCTGCTTTCATGTTAGGCCACCAATAGTGCGCCTTCAAATCGTGGTACATCTTGTCAGATCCAGGATGTATAGAATACTTGGACTTGTGAGCCTCATCATGACCAAGTCTCTCAGATTTCCGTGTAGAGGTACCCATAGTCTATCCATGAAGTAACGAATTCCATCCGCTTTTACTTCCAATTGTTTTTCCATACCCCTTAACGATTCAGACCCAATGTTTTTTGTTTCAAAGCTTCTGTTTGAGCCTCTCGGATTTGTTCAGGTAATTGCGTACTAATCGTTAGTTGCAGAGCTCGCACACGTCGAGGTTTAGCAGTCTCTTTTCTACTCAGCGCATCAGCAACTACATTTGCTTTCCCCGGGTGGTACTTAATAGCACAATCATAGTCGTTTAACAATTCCACCCAGCGTCTTTGTCTCATGTTCAACTCTTTTGCTCAAAGATGTGCTGAAGACTCTTGTGATCGGTGTAGATGGTGCATTTGGTACCGTACAAGTAATGTCTCCAGATCTTTAAGGCAAAAACTACCGCACCCAGTTCCAAGTCATGGGTGGTATAGTTCTTCTCATGAATCTTCAATTGTCTAGAGGCGTAAGCTATCACTTTATCCCGCTGCATCAAGACGCATCCAAGTCCTTGAATAGACGCATCGCAGTAGACTACGAAGTCATCACTACCATCCGGTAACGCTAATATTGGTGCGCTACACAATTTATGTTTCAGCAACTGAAAAGCAGATTCCTGACTCTCACCCCATTTGTATGTCGTTCCCTTGTGAGTCAAGGCTGTGAGAGGTTGTGCAATCTTAGAGAATCCTTCAATGAATCGTCGATAATATCCCGCTAATCCAAGGAATTGTCGTATCTCACTTGGTGTCTTAGGAACAGACCAATTCTTTATCGCTTCAATCTTAGCAGGATCAACATGTATTCCCTTCTCGTTGACAATATGACCCAAGAATTGTACCTCACGTATCCAGAAATCACACTTAGAAAACTTTGCGTACAGTTGTTCTTTCTAAGTAATTCTAAGATTAAACGTAAGTGCTTCTCATGTTCTTCCTCGGTCCTTGAGTATATCAGTATGTCATCAATAAAGACGATAACAAACTGATCAAGATAGGGTTTGCACACGCGATTCATGAGGTCCATGAATACTGCTGGTGCATTCGTCAACCCAAATGGCATGACCAAAAATTCATAGTGACCATATCGTGTACGGAAAGCAGTCTTCGAGATGTCCTCTTCTCGAACTCTCAGCTGATGATACCCAGACCTCAGATCAATCTTAGAGTAATAGCTTGATCCTTGCAGTTGATCAAAAAATCATCGATACGAGGTAAGGGATATCTATTCTTGATAGTAACCTTGTTCAGTTCCCTATAGTCAATGCACATTCGAAATGTACCATCCTTCTTCTTCACAAATAGAACTGGCGCTCCCCAGGGCGACGAACTCGGTCGGATGAACCCTTTATCCAACAACTCTTGTAGTTGGGCAGATAATTCCTGCAGTTCGTTCGGAGCTAACCGGTACGGTGCTCTCGCAATTGGAGCGGCTCCTGGAGTCAACTCAATCTGGAATTCAACTTGACGATGAGGCGGTAATCCAGGAAGGTCTTCCGGAAACACCTCAGGAAACTCACGAACTACGGGGATATCCTCTATCTTCTTTTCCTCGATCTGTTTATCTGTGACGAGTGCTAATATGGCCAGTCGACCCTTTCGTAACAACTTCTGTGCTTTCATAAACGAGATGATGCCTATCACCGCACCACTCCTATCACCTCTGACCGTAAGGACTTCTTCACCAAGGGGAATCCGTATGATCTTCTCGTGGCATATGACTTCTGCTTGTTTATCGGAAAGCCAATCCATGCCTACTACCACATCAAAACTTCCTAGTGTAACAGGCATGAGATCTATGGTGAATGTATGACCAGCAAGCTCTATCTTGCAGTCTCTAAGAATATGCGTTACGTGAATCTGTGTACCGTCAGCTAACTCTACGGTGTATTTAGATTCTAAGGCTGAGGGCATATCACTTAAAAGACTACAGAACCTAGTGGACACGAAACTTCTATCGGCTCCGGTATCGAATAATACAGTAGCAAAACAACCATTAACCGAAAATTTACCAGTTACTGTTGTAGGATCGTTTAGAGCCTCACCTGAGCCAATGACGAAGGCTCTTCCTTTGGCTCCATTGTTGTTTCCACCATTGTTGTTGCCATTACCATTGTTGTTGTTATTGTTGTTGCCATTGTTATTGTTGCTGTTGTTCCCATTGTTGTTGTTGCCATTACCATTCCTCTTAAGCTGGGGACAGTTGCGTTTGTAATGGCCTTCTTTTCCGCACTCAAAACAACCTTTCGGAGTTTCTTGTGATTGTTGAGGCTTCTTCATCAGTTCACCCCGACAGTCTTTGGCTGCATGACCAATCTTCCCACAACGTTGACACTTGAAGTTATCACACCGACCCACATGGTGGTAGTTACACCGGTTGCACTTCGGCAGTCTTCCACCATACCCGCCGGGTCCTTGATTTGAGGGAGTCGTCTGGTTGAAGCTTCGGTTGTTATCAAACTTCCGTTGCTGTTGCTGACTTTGCTGCTGTTGTTGGGTTGAGATTGGCTACTGGATGACGATCCCTTGTTGCTTGAACCATCCCACTTGCGTTTCTGGTCGGGCACGCTTGCCACCGCACCCCGTTTGGTAACCGACCTTGCTCAACTGCCTGGTCAGTCAGCCTGTGGGCTGTTCGGATAGCTTGTTGTATGGTAGTGGGGTTAGAAGCAGTTACCATACTTTGAATTTCAGGCACCAATCCCCGTATATAATGCTCCACCCTTTGTGCATTTCATTCACCATCCCTGGGCATAAAGTGGCTAACTCATGAGTACGAGTCGTGTAGGCTTCAATTTCTGAGCCTTGCATTTTGAGTTGCCAGAACTCAATCTCCAGTTTCTGCACTTCATTCGGGGGCAGTATTCTTCAGTCATGATTTCTTTGAATTCATCCCAAGGTAGTTCATTGGCCATGGCTTGACCCAGCATTTGTACCTGGGCATTCCACCAGGAAAGTGCTGCGCCTTCCAATGTCCCGGTGGCATACTTCACCTGATCAGCAGGCGGGCAGTTGCATTTCGCGAAGACAGACTCTGTCTTCTCAAACCACCTTACAAGCCCTACAGCTCCTTCCGTCCCGCTGTAGGTATGGGGTTTACAGTCCATGAAGGACTTGTAGGTACATGGTGGTGGTCCTGTTTTGACAACCCAAACATTAGTCAGATATCCTAGACAAATAACTAGGATAATCAGTCTAACCTCTTGTTATCATTTACCTGCTGGTTGTCCCGGTTGGGCAGCAGCCACTGCCGCCTGAACATGTTCATTAATTAATGCCGCCAATTCCGCAGGCGTCATGTTTATGGCTCCGGCTCCACGGCCTCCGGCGCCACGTCCACGACCACGCCCACGTCCTCGTCCACGTGCGTCCATATTTCACTTTAAAATTCACAATTACAATAATGAGTAACATCCAACACATTAATCTCATCAAGGTACAGTAAACAATAAGAAATAATGCATTCACCACAACCACAACATTTATAACAGAAATAATAATCAAAGATAAATAATTTGCAATTGAGTCACAAAATATTCCATCAATGTCAAAATTTAAGTTTGTCAGTTGGGTGGGAAACAACCCTTCCCACATAGGTTTCAAAGAAAAGAAACACTACATAGTCCAAGTCATTTAAAAGTGGAATCAGTCCAGTACATCGGATCCATCACTGTCCTCATCCATCTCTACTGGTTCTTCTTCGGGGGCTTCCTCGGGTTCTTCTTCTGGGTCTTCCTCATCAGGGTCCACCAAAGGTGCAGGGGCTTCAGCAATCTGAAGTGCTGCTAGCTGTGCCTCCAAATCAGCAAACCTATCATCAACCACTATGTTATGGTGATCTTGTGCGTCCATACGCTCACTAAGTGTTACCACGTTGCCTGCCAGCGTATGATGTCCACCAATGGCCATCGAAAGTCGCTCCTGAAGCGTATCTACCTGGTAACGCAGCTGACGCATCTCAGATCGTAATGCAGAGTTCTCATCAGTGAGTCCTCTAATCCGCTGTCGCTCTGTGTCCAGTGTGGCTACTAGGGCTGCAAATGCCTGCTCCAGAGGAATGCTCAAAGTAGGAAGTGTAGGCAAAGTAGAGGCGGTTGATGACCTAGTCCTAGGTCGTGTAGGTGCTACTGGTGGTACGCGTTCTCTATAAGCCATACGGTTTATGTAAGTGGGGTAGAAATCCCAGTTACGCGGAGGATCGAGCTCAGGAGGTATGAAAGGCTGATCCCAGTCTATCTCGCTAGGAGGATAAGGATGTCGAGGCCAGTTAAATCCCCTATCCGGTACAGGAGAAGTAGGAGGTGAATCAGATCATGCAGGTCTCTTGCCTAAATTTCTGGACGACGATGCCATGCTGCGAAGTACGTGTTGCGTATGCCAATGAGTATACAGTAAGGAGAGTAAACGATAAGTAACTAACAACTGTGCGGTTATAGTCTAGTGTGTGTATGCAACCTAGTTCCCTATAACCAATGGCTCTGATACCAATCTGTCACACCCTCAAAATCCGCGAGCGGGGTTTTACCGCGAGGTGCGTGACATACCAGGATCTCAGTCATTAGTTACCAAGAATGACTCTATATGATTAATAAACAAAACCAGAGTTAACGTTTAAAATACTGCGGAAGCGTTTTTAAAACAGAAAACCCAAAACAAGTAGTCTGTAAAGAGAATGCGCAAAACATACGCGCCCCAAACACAAATGTTTAACATGAAAAAAAATATCCCAAATTTGTAAACAAACAAATGTAGACAACTCACGATGCTGGTGTGCGTGCTCCTAGGCAACTGGCAACCTTAACCTGAGAATAGCATACTAAACAAGTCAACACATGGTTGGTGAGTTCAAGAGTTTGCGTTAAAATATAAACCAATCAACAGTTTCCAGAGCATAAGTAGTGTATTGCAATAGATAGCTAGTCTATTAACATAAAAATATTAATCATAGTGATTTCGCGATCGAAGCTGACTGTGTTACGTTTGTTGCCTCCCGTCACGACTTACCGGTCGTGACGAATATGTTAGGACAAAATTGCACCCGTTTGACCTCGAGTCGCACAGGTGGGGCTCGTCAGACCCAGTAGTACTACCCAAGATTTCCCCGCTATTCAATATTAACAATCCGAAAGTGTGAGGACTTTCCATGGTAAACAACACTATATCAATATTATACACACTCATAATAAAAGCGTTTGTGATCAACAGTATGCTATCTCCCCCAAAAGAGATTAGGTAAAATGAGTGGGGCAAGAACTCACCTGATGCGTAACAATAATGACTAAAGAGAACTGGTGATAGGTGCAAAGACAACCCTTCAAAGGTTACCTAGAATACAAGAGTACATAAGTACGTGTACACAGAATCAACATGGAACCCTAAGTGTTCTACAAACCAAGAGACTCAAGGTTTAGAAAGACAAGACACATTTGACCCAGTTGACCCGTTGACCCGTTGGTGACATTATAGGTGATAATTCGTTAATACTAACACAACAGCATATCATACATGATCAACATACAACCCAACAATAGTCCTAACATACCCATATGACCCATTACCATGAATTCCCACAAACAGGCCAAATCAGATAACTATCCAACTAAACATTCATACAACACAAACAACACATTTAGTTACCTTAGAAATCATCCATGAATACACTAGCATGATCCTAATATCCCAAACATGCTCAAATCATCCAATTCAAGGATTTGCACAAATAAAGTTTCCCTTTTGGGAAAGTTCATCCCAAATTCATCAAACTCACACTACATTCATGAATTTATCAATTATATACCAATTCAAGTCCATGACAACATCTAAACATGATCAACAACACTTAATCATCATGATTCATCAACATTCAACACCAAAAGTTACTATTTTTAGCAATGTATGAACTATAACACATCTTCTTGATTTTCAATTGTTCATATCATCAACCTAGCATCTAATCATCATCACAAACACATCCATAACATTCATACATCATCCAATCATCAATTCATGCAAAATAAAGTTACTATTATTAGTAACCTATGAACAATGTATCAAAATCATAGCTTTCTTGCATAATCGACGTTAACTAGCATATATACAATCCAACTAACATAATAACACTAACCAACATCAACAAATCGATCCACAATTGCAAGTTTCGAATTAGGGTTTCGGCCCTAATGTAATTTCCATAAAAACTTGTAAAAATCCAACCTTTATTGCATACTTGACGTTAATTAACATGTAATCTATCTAACAAACACATTAACATCAACAATTAGGCATCAATCAACCACCAATTTGCAGTTTTCGCATGAAACATTCGGCCAACATGAAGACTCATCAAAAACATACAAAAATCTAACCTTTAAACGTGTAATGGCTTGCAATTGATGATTCCAACGTGTTCTATGCCTTGAAATCGACCAAAACCGAAGATGATTGTTTGTTCTTGGGCTGAATTCGAAGAGGAGAGGGAGAGAGGATGCAAGTCGCGGCCGATGGGTGGGATTAGGGTTGGAGTTTTGATTTTTATTTAATTAAATAATCCATAATTACCCTTTTAACCCTTATAATTTGTATTTTATAAAAATTAAGCTTTTTGAATAGTTTTTAAATAGTTTTTAACTACTAAACACAATTATTATTAATCACAAATAACAATCATGCATAATTCCCATTTATCACAAAACACACGAAATAAATATGCACGTTTTCACGTTACGCGATAAAATTACAGTTAACATTCAAATCACATAAGCATAACTTAATAATCACATTGTTAACTTAATTATCATCAATTTAACATTACTGATTATTGTTAAGTCACCAACGTTCAACGACAACTAGTGTGTGTGCTCGACACGTGTATGCAAGACTTAACGGAACAAACGGAGTTTGGTAACAGAAAATTACCGGATGTCACAGTTACCCACTTCAGTCATAGATAGTTACTTTCAGTGCATCACAGAATATAGTGTTTTTCATTCTTGAACGTCAAGCCTATTAACATATCAAACATAATCCAAGTCAGTTTCTTGTAAGCCTTAGGATGCAACATATCAAAATCAATAAATGTACTATCATTTCCTGTATAATCTTGAAAATTAATTTTCTCAAGTTTTATAACCAAAATCTTTTTGTAATTTTCTCCAAACTATTTACTCCCCCTAAGAACAAAATCTCATTTTTTTTATTTTCAAATTTTCTCCCTCCTAAAATTGTGATTATCTAGATAGAAAATAACAATTTTAACTAAAAATAAAGAAAAAAAAATATTTTTGAAAAGGGTGTAAGAATAAGCGTTAACCAAAGTTACTCATTCTCAAATATTTAACTAAAAAGTCAAATCTGGAATGATTAAACACCTTCATAAACAAATCAGCAATGTTGTCATCTATGGAAATTGATTCCAAATGGATAAGTTTGCGTTCAAAGTAGTCACGAATGAAATGTATGCGGATGTCAATGTATTTTGTCTTTGAATACTGAATTGGATTCTTCATAATGTTTAAAACTACAATATTATCACACAAGATTTTATTGTCATAAATATTTAGGCCATAATCAAGGAGTTGTTGTTTAATCCAAACGATTTGTGAACAACTTGATGTAGCCACATATTCAGCCTCTACAGTGGATATGGATACTGTCAACTGTTTCTTGCATTGCCATGAAATCAACCTATTGCTAAGAAATTGACAACCGCCAGTAGTAGATTTCCTATCCAAGTTACATCCTACATAATCACTGCCAGTATAAGCAAATAAATTAAAATCAGAATTTTAGGATACCAAAGGCCGAGTGTTGGTTGACCCTTGAGATACGTAAAAATCCTCTTGATAGCTTTCATGTGAGATTCCTTTGGATTACTTTGATAACGAGCATACTGACAAACATGAAACATGATGTCCGGTCTGCTTGAAGTGAGATACATTAGAGAGCCGATCATTGATCGATACATGTGCTGATCAACATCTTCTCTCGTGAGATCTGGAGTCAATGTAGGACGAGAAGACATAGGAGCAGGAGTTGTCTTGGAGTCTTGGAATTTGTATTTGTCTAGGATACTATGAATATACTTTTCTTGATGTATTAGTATTCCCTTATCATCTTGTTTAACTTGATTGCCTAAGAAAAATGTCATTTCTCCAAGAGAACTCATCTCAAATTTCTTCTCCATTACTGCTTCAAATTCCTTACACAAATCATCATTGGTAGATCCAAAAATAATATCATTGACATAAACTTGAACGAGAATAAGATTATCACCAGTCTTCCATATGAATAAAGTTTAATCAATTGCACCATGTGTATAACCATTTTTAAACAAATGTTTAGTGAGAGTGGCATACCAAGCTCGAGGTGCTTGGTGTAAACCGTAAAGTGCTTTGTCTAACTTGTAAACATAGTCAGGATGATCTGGATCTTCATAACCTGGTGGTTGACAGACATAGGTTTCTTCTTTTATTTCACCATACAAGAATGCAGTTTTAATATCCATTTGATATACTGTGAAGTTTTTGTATGAAGCATATGCCAAAAAAATTCGTATAGCTTCTAGTCTTGCAAGAGGAACGTATACTTCTTCATAATCAAGCCCTTCAATTTGATAGAATTCTTGAACAACAAGTCTGGCCTTATTACGGACAATCACATCCTTTTCATCCATCTTATTCTTAAAAATCCATTTTGTACGAATTGGCAACTTACCCTTTGATAATTCACACAGTTGCTAGACATTCAGCTTCTTGAATTGCATCAGTTTGTCTTGCATGGCCTCTATCCAACTGTTTTCTTTTAATGCCATTTCGACATTCTTCGACACAATTTGTGATAGAAAACATGAATACAAACATGTATTTATCATTCCTAAATGACTTCGAGTTCGGACACCTTGTGATAATGGACCAATGATTGCTTCAGATGGATGGTCTCTATGAATTCTCAACTATGGAATAGCATCTTTAGAGATAACTTCGTCTAAGTTAGACATGTAACCAACTGGTTCTTCAGCAGTGCTCCCTCCTTCAGGTTGATAAACAATATCTTCGTCTTGATTATCATTGACAATAGAGAGATCTTCAAATGGTACTTGAATAATATCAATTAGATCATTTTGAGTAAAAGAAGAACTCTGTTCAGAAACTTATGGAGCTTGTTCAACAACCGGATCATCATGAGGTAAATCCATTTCAGAAACAGAAGTTGGACTAGCTGCAACACTTAAAGAAGAAGGTATATCTGAAGATATTCCTTCTGCTTGAGGAGTCATAGATCCAATATCATCAGTAAAGATATCTGGAATTGAGGATGTCAAAGGTAGATTAGCAGTAGAAACAATAGATGGTCGATTAAATGTTTCAAATAAAGAAGCATAATCATAAACCCATAAAGGTGCAGAACCTGTAACTGTTTTGTTAGATTCATGCCAATCAATATCAATGACTCAATTATTTGTTTTGATCTTTTGTTATAAACTTGATATGCTACTTTGTTGGCTGAATATCCAACAAAATAACATTCATCCGCTTTTTCATCAAATTTCGATATAGAATCAGGTGTGTTTAATAAAGTACAACATCCAAACGTTTTGAAATATTTGACTTTGGGTTTATGTTTGAAAAAGATTTCATAAGGAGTCATATTTTTTTGTTTGTTGATTAACACATGATTCTGTACATAACATACAGTGTTAACAGCTTCAGCCCAAAAGAATGATGGTAATTTGGCTACTGATAACATAGTTCTGGCTGCTTCAATTAAAGTTCTGATTCATCTTTTTGCGACTCCATTTTGTTGTAAAGTTCCTGCAGAACTGAATTGTCTTGCTATCCCCTTTGAATCATAGAACTTGTTTAAGATACGATTACAAAATTTGGTTCCATTATCACTGCGTATGCATTTGATTGTTTTGTACGTCTGATTCTCCATGATTGTCATGAATTTTATCAGCAAATGAGGTGTCTCATCTTTGGTTACTAAGAAGAAAACCCTTGTAAATCTAGAAAAATCATCAGTAATGACTAAACAACATGCACGATGTCCCAAACTCAAAATACTAACGGGACCAAATAAATTCATGTGTAATAATTGAAGAATAGAGTCAATTTTGGTATGAGCAATTAGTTATGAGGAAGTTTTTGTTGTTTGCCTTTTGAACATGACAGACAATGTTCTGTTAGTTGAAATTCTTTCAAAGGTAGGCCAACAACATGATTTCCTCTAACCAGTTTGTTCATAGTTTTAACATTTACAAGTCCAAGATGACGATGCCATAACAATGTATCGCTTTTTGAGGCTTTAGATAACAAACACGATGTAGTTACAAAAGAATGTGAACCATTCATGTCTAGTAAATACGTGTCATTATCTCTCGGAGTTCTTAATAAAATCCATTCATCAGGAATTACAAAGCCAGGTTTTAGAATAAGACATTTTTTATCAGTGAAATTTGTTGAATACTTTTTGTCACAAATTTAAGAGACACTAAGCAAATTATGTTTTAGTTCCTCTACAAAATTAACATCTTCAAATCTTAACACACCATTTTTCATTGTACCTTTCTTTGTAATTTTACCACCTTGGTCTCCAGCAAAGATAACATATCCTCCATTGTAATTTTGTATATTGTTTAACAGAGATATATTACCAGTCATGTGTCTTGAACAACCACTATCTACATGCCAAAAACTGTTGATAGCATACACAATTGAACAATCTTATTCATTTTTAAGAACCCAAGCCATGGTTGACTTGAGCTCTTTGTTTTCATGTAAATATGATACATTTTTCAATATCATATCTCTTTTGTCATCAAAAACACATTTATCAACAACAATAGGCTCAGGTGATTTGACTTTAACTTTCCATCTTTGAACTTGTTTGATCGGTAGTGTGGTTGAGTTATTATCATCAACTTGTACTGATTTTACTTTTGACTTTTTTTTTGTTTAAATTGGTATTGTTTTTAGCAAAAGAATTGACTTATTTAAGTTCCTTTTTAAATTTGCATTTACAAAGAAACGTTTTCTATTGTTTGAAATTGAATTATGAAATCTCTGTTTGCTTGTCATTTGATGTTGATGATGACAATTTCTAGCCTTGTGATTTGGCTTTCCACACACATAAAAACATATTTTATGATATGTATTTGATGCTTGTATGTTTTGTACAAGCTATTTTGGATAACTTCCATAGTTATCACATAATCTGGCCTTAGTATGTCCTTGGCCTTTTGATTCTTTAACAGTCTCTCTTTCCTTTTTCTCGTTTTGAATTGTTCGAGATGATTTCGGAGGAAATTAGGAAATTTTCCTAGCTTTTAGATTCATTGTTGATGCTGATGTAGCATGAATTATAGCTTTATCCTTATGAATCGTCAGTACTGGAGTAGGACCGGTGTCTTTCAAACCTGTTCTACAAAATCTTGTTTCATAGAGTTAGCAATAATAGAAGATTTATTTTAAAGAAACTAGCATTGGATTCTTTAAAAATATGATCCTCCTTATCAATGTTGCCTATAGAAACAAATCTGTTCTTGAAATCAGTTTTCAAGTCAGATATGGATGTTGTGACACATTCACTTTCTTTGTTCTTAAAGTTCATTTTTTATTCTCTTTTCTTTTCTTTATTTGATATTTTTGAACAGACATTTGAATTGATAAAAATTGATGATCTTTCATTTATGATTGATGATGAATTACAAGATTTTTTTTCATTACAAATCTTATTTTCCTTAAAATCTAGTTCATCATCGCTCTCCCACTCTTCAACCAACTCTTCTTTCTTCTCACTTTCAGTAAAAAAATTGTCATGATTAATATTAATTTTAGTTTTTGTGACAGGATCAACAGTCAGTGAAACATTGACTGAAGGTGTGAAGTGTGTGTTTAGTCGAAAACCTAATCCATAGATCTCTTCATCAGGAATTGTAATTGATGAAAGCAATGATATATAATCATGATTAATAGGTGGTGCAATGTTAGCATAACCAACTCCATTTTTACCACCATTAAATTTTTGTGTCATCTGAGACTTGATTATTCCTTCAACCATGTTTGATGAAAGCTCAAATTTTTCAACAACCAATTTAGCAGACATGAGTTCACTGTTGAGTTTTTTAATTTCTAAAGATAGTTCATCATTATATGTTGTCAAATCATTTATATTACACTCTTTATCATAAAGATTTAGTTTTGATTGGTAAATTGATTTGTTTAAACCATCTATCTTTTCTTTAAGAATTTTCTCATTAGATTTATATTTACGAGCTTGATATTGAAGTTTTTCAACTTCCAAGATCAAGCGTTCGTTGTGAGCTCTATACCTGTTTACCTTTTCTATACAATTATCAGAACAAAGATTAGAATGTACCTCTTTAATTTCCTGTTGCATCTTTGTCTCTTCAGGTACAACTTTTACCATGAAGGCCTTTAAAACAATCTTCTCTTCTGCTTTGATTGCTGGAGTGATCTCAACAGCATTTTCCTTGTCACCACATGCAGATGCTGGAGTAAACTCAACAGCATTATCGTTGTCTTCATTCTTACTGGAGTATTCTTATGTAGGGTTGAACCTAGAGGCTCGGGAAATCAAATCATGATAAGAAGATCAAGCCATGCGAGAAGTCAAGTTGCTGTGCGAAAACTGGTTCTCGCGCGACAACATCAAGTCGCGCAAGAACTAGTGACTCGCGCGAGAACTCTTAGTTTAGTATAAATAGGAGTTTTGTAATGTAATTAGTAAGCTTTTGTTCATTTCTTGATTTTGTACTTACTACAATTTGTAATCAAATCAGAAAGCAATACTACTCGAAGTTATTTACATCTTGTGTTCATGTTCATCAATTGATTCAATCTTAACCGTAATGTCAATATTCCGTGTTTTCATTACGAGATCGATCTACATATTGTATTTATCCATACATCTTAATAGTCTTTTCTTTCACTTCATCTACTTTCTCCTTGATAGTGCTTGAATAAGCTGGAATAATCTCAACAGCTATTTCCTTTTCATCTTCAGCATTCACTTTCACACTTTCAACATTCTTCACTTCTACTTTCTCAAACACCCCATCTAACAAATCATTAGTCACAAACTCAGCTAACACATTCTCCTCATCATAATCTTCAACACTCTGAATTTATGCTAACAAGGCAATAGAAAGCTTCATATCTAATACCTCCATCTGGTTGTACCAGTCATACTCACCTTCAGTTTGAGATACCAGTGCTTTGTTATTAGAGGAACCAACCTTATCTCCTTTAGTTTCAACCTCCACCATGACCATCTTCATTCCATTATCTACTTGAACAGACCTTCCCTCAGTGCGTTCTCTAGCAAAGTGACTAGGTTTGTCACAGTTGTAACATCTCAAGTTTGATTTGTCAAACCCGATTTTGCTAGAGTTGTTTAGACCAAAAACTTTTCTCCCGGTTCTTCTTGCAAAGTTCTTAGTATGATACACCACCATGGCCATCTAATGCTTGATATCATTCTCTTCTACATCATCTCGATTGACTTGTTGCAGGTCATCAACCATGATGTTGGGTGTATTGACTCTTCCAGCAGAGAAAGCTTCATAGCTATTCATGAATAAGGTAAATAGAGCAAGGTGCTCTTCTGCAATCTGGATACTCTATTTGTTGGGTTGGGTGTTAACAACTAATGCTTGTTATGCAGGTTAGATGATTGAATTTGAGAATGGGATGGGATATATGATTAAATTTGAGGCAATGATTGATCCTTGACAGTTTGATGAACTGATGATGATTGTTGTTGTTGCTGACACAACTAAGAGTAGCTGACATAGTAATTCAGATTACTAGCCATTTTGGCATACAATGCCGATGCTTTAGCTCCCATTGTGTTTATGTAATTGGCAGCTCTCTGTTTATCATCCATGTCATAGGATTTGATGGTCGAGATCAGATCACTCAGAGATAGGGTAAACAAATCTTTGGTTCTCTTGATAGTAGTACAGTTGTTGTTCCAGCTATACGGTAGTGAGTTTAACAACTTCTTGTTTACTGAAATATTCTCTAGTGTGACTCCTGCACTCTTCATCTTGGTTATCAGTTTTACGAACCTAGACATTTGGGCTTCCAACGTTTCACCAAGAATATGATTGAACATATTGAACTCTTGGTTAAGGATGTCCTTCCGGCTTTCCCGCATGTCTTTGTTTCCCATTATCTACTCTTCCATAGCATCCCATAAATTTTTAGCCTTCCTAATGTCCTTGAATTTCTAGGCTATCTCAGTGGTAAGTGCCATTGTGATGGCATCATACGCTTTGTCATCAAGCTCCATCTTTTTTATGTTTTTCTCATCCCATAAATGCTCAGTTTTGGCACTAGATCTCCCTTGTCATTAATATAAATTGGGATGTATGGACCTTGTTTGATAGATCTCATCATCCTAGGTTCCGTGTAAATGACAAATTTGATTATCGGGACTTTTAATATTTGATTGATCACAATTCTATAGATTCCATTTACTATAAAAGCTCCTAGAGAAGTCATTAGAGGGATCTTTCCTATCAAAATGGTTTGTTCTTGGATATATCTACGCCTATCGTTTTTCCAAATGAGTCTCGCGGATACATATAATTCAGAAGAATATGTGAGTGATTTATACACAACATCTCTTTCCTTTATCAGGGGTTCTACCAATTGATATCTTTCCAAAAAGAATTCAAAGTCAATTTCTTGATTTGTATCTTCAATTTTTGGAAACTTAGAAAGCTCTTCTGCCAAACCTTGATCAATGAACCTACAAAATCCTTCAAATTGTATCTGATTAAATCCAGGTATTGTGGACATTGCGTCTATCCCGGATTATTTTGAAATTGTTAGTTATTTATATTCATCCATATCGAATTCTAAAAAAAAAAGAAATACCATTTTGGCTGGCTCATTATCTATCAAAGAAACCTATAGATCTAGCAATGATGGAATTTTGATTCTATGAATCTTTGACTGGAATCTATGAGATAGGTGAAATTAAAATTGATACTGAACTGATTTTAAGAGATGCAACCGGAACAGAATTGATAAAACAGTCCTAGAAACAGAATTATACCATTTAGGCTTACTCTGCTTTGGGATTTTTTTTATAATATCAAAACTGATTCAGTTTCTTATTCAGTTTCTTATATTATAATATATAACGGTATTGAAATTCTAATCTACTTGAATATTGAATACCAGATATATGAATGTTGTATTTATTAACTTAAAACTTAACGCGTGGATATACCTAATCTATATTTCCGTCTTCTCTCTTCTTTATATTGCCCTCCTGTCCTGTCGTCAATTGACAGTATGACTTAGGGCGCAATATAATTTAAGTGGTCAAATCATATTTTGGTAAAGCACCTTACCTTGAATCCACTGGAGAGTAAAGGATCTTGGATCTAATGCAGAACCCTTTGTGAATGAGAGAGATAAAGATTAGAAAGACCAATCAAATCAAGTTTCAATGTTGTAATTTAATAGTAAAGTTTGATTACCATTAAGATCCAGAATAGTTAACGAGTTTTTCGGTTTGATTCATCTCCTATTCATCTCTAAAGGCGGCTCTCGGCTTGAGTTATATTTATATTAAGTTTAATTACCTATGTTGTTTTTCTTATTACCTATTGTATTTCTAGTGCTTTTTTATTTCCTAAAGGCTGCGGGACCTATTATTTCCAGTTGATTTATGAATCAAGGTGGCCATAGGCCCCTATGGTCCAGTGGTTACGAC
Source organism: Flaveria sonorensis (assembly GCA_025506505.1). Taxonomy (NCBI): domain Eukaryota; kingdom Viridiplantae; phylum Streptophyta; class Magnoliopsida; order Asterales; family Asteraceae; genus Flaveria; species Flaveria sonorensis. The sequence continues at coordinate 16,833,742 of CM046427.1, read as the reverse complement.
CTCTCTCTTTCACGGTTACAAGAGTCTATCTATCGCGTATAGACTCTAAGGGCATCGTGGCCTAACCGTCGAGGTGAAGTCGGGACCTAAAAGATCGAATGGAACAGTATATAGACAAGTAAATTCCTTATGAATTCCAAGGTACTCTGTTTAATTAAGAATTACGGATTCATCAAAGCGATAGACCCAATCCGGATAGTCTTCCTCGCTGAGATGTCGGGGAGGCTTTGTGCTAGTTCAGATCTCATTGTCAAGATTAAAAGTAGTAGTTATGTGCTTCAGATTTACCATCTTTCTCAATTAAAAATCAACTTTCAAAAGTTCTTTAAACTTGAAGTTTTCGCGCGAATGACCAAGTTCTCGCGTGAAATCTCACAAACTTTTCGCGTGGAAAGTTCTGTAACAGAGTTTTACGAAAACCACAACTTCTCAAGTGAAAGAAATCTTCTAGTAACAAACTTTCGCGAAAACTACAACTTCGCGCGCGAAATTCAACTTTTCGCATAGTTTCACCAACTTTTCGCCTGATTAGTTTGTGCACTTTTGAAGGTTTTCATCTTCACTTTATTACCAAATGGATTAAAATTTGATTAATTAAGTGTTCAATTAGTGATTTAGGTTCAATTAAGATCCTAGTTGTCTCTAATTGTTTTAATAAAGCTCAATTAAGATCAAAAACATCTTTAATTCTTCAAATGCTGAGATAAACAGTTTCATCATCTTCAAATATGATCAAACTTTGTAGAAATCAAGTATATCTTCGAATATCAATCAAATCACAGTTCAAGAACACTCCAAATCACTCACTTCAATCTTCAATCAATCGATCAAGAGCATACCAAGCTCTGATACGAATTGTAAGGATCAACATGTGACAAAGATCGATCTCGTAACGAATATGCGGAATGTAGACATTACGGTTAAGATTGAAAGATTAAAGGAAAAACTCAAACACAAGATGTAAATAACTTCAATAGTATTGCTCTTTGATTTGGTAACAATTATAGTAAGTGTGAAATCAGAAAATGAACAAAAGCTCACTAATTACATTATAAAACTTCTATATATAGTAAACTAGAAGTTCTCGCGCGAGTCACTAGTTCTCGCGCGACTTAATGTTGTAGTGCGAGAATCAAGTTTCGCGCGGTAATTTGGACTTGTCGCATGACTTGATCTTCTTCATCTTGATTTGATTTCCGAGCCTCTAGGTTCAACCCCTACATAGCTTCGTGTATACAAATATTGATTGGCCTATATACATCTAGGTTTTCACATATCATTTACTTTGCAATACCGTTTCCAGCCAAAGTAATTCTTTTATAAGCAATCAAGCATCCATTGATAATTTCTGATTATAATGTTGTGTCTTGTCATGTATACGCGCGTATATTATATTGTAGCATATAGAGATATAATAGTATATACACGTACAAAGATAATCATACATATGCATACGTACGTCTACATTGTTGTTATTTGGGATGGTGATATATACACACAGCATGTATGTCTATTTAATGAAAAATAACAAAAAAGAATACAACTTTTGTAGTTTGAGCGTAGATATACAGAAAGTTAAAAAAAGGGTAGAGTATTTATTATTGTTTTAAAGTGGCAGTCATGTATAGAAAAGACCAATGGTAGATGGAGGTTGCCTAAAGATAGATCACCCCAGGGTTTCCATTTTCTTCTCACATTTCTCTTTTGAGAACTCATTTCTCTCTCTCCCCTCTTATTTTATCTATAACAAAACACAAGTTTCATGAATTAAAGGCACTTCTAAAAGTGGGTGTTCTCTTAACCAAGAGTAGAATTGTTGCAGAAAGGAAAAAACAACACAAATAAAAAGGATATTTTGTTACTAATAATCATGGGAAGAGGGAGAGTAGAACTCAAGAGAATAGAGAACAAAATTAACAGGCAGGTTACTTTTGCTAAGAGAAGAAATGGGCTTCTCAAAAAAGCTTATGAACTCTCAGTTCTTTGTGATGCTGAAGTGGCTCTTATCATCTTCTCAAATCGTGGCAAGCTTTATGAATTTTGTAGCAGCTCTAGGTATAAATAATTCTTGATTTTTTTACAATCTCTATCGCGGTACGCGCGTGTGTGTTTATGTTTTTGTATATATATATATATATTTTATATATTAGAGGGTTTTATAAAAAAACATTCTGAGATCTTTTAATCTCTTTTGTATAATTACATAAGATCTATGTGTTTCTTGAATTCAATCTTGGAAAAGCACATGTTGGTTTTCTGGATCTTCTAAATTTTGCAAAATATGAGGGCTCCTTGAAGATCTGCTGTTTTATTGTTTTGTTAAACTTTATTAGTTACTAATTGATCAATTTTCAATATTTTCATGTACTACTAGTATAAATTTAATTTAAGAAATGATTTTGTATCCGGCCAGGGTTTCATTAACTTTTTTCCAGGTTTTATTAACAAAAAATTGTTTAGTGGTTCTTGATATCTTGATTGTGTCTAGAACTAAATCTAGGTTTTTGGGTGTTCTTTGTTAATCAATAATAAAAAAGCATAAAAACTGTTCAGATTTTCTTAATTTTCCAGATAGATTTTGATGTCCTAGCAGAGAAGAGATCAGGAAAAGCTGCAAAAGTTTATATCATTTGAAACCCCATATGATTGTGCATATCAAATCTGTAATTTAGAACCCTAACTAATATTTATATTTTAATTTTTTCTGTTGAAAAAGAAAAGAGGAAATTGTCAATTTTGTTATGGAATTTTTGTTAACCGCTAGCAAATTTATAATACATAAAAAATGTAACTTTAAATCTTCATCTTCCCTTTTTATTTTTCTCATCAACCGATGCTTGTAGGTGTTTAAATAAATTTATTTCTCATAACAGAAAACCAAATTCAATATACATGTTCACTTCCCTTCTCCTAATTCTATTTTTTTATATATATAATCTTTTTGGTTTAAAACCCAAAAATTCCAATGGGAGCACAGATCCAAGACTAGTAAAATAAATAATAATTTACGCTAATAGGGCTGATGAAATTTATGTGATCAAGTGTTTATTACCTAAGCAATAACCCTAATATTTAAGAACAAATTAATCAGTAAAAGAAATTGGTTCTCTTTTTTTGTTTTTCAATTATTGTATTATCTTCGCATTTTCGGGTTTTCAAAACTAAGTAATCGCGAAGATTACTCTATTCCAAGTCTTTGAAGCATGGTAACTTTTTCATGAAGGATCAAGAATTTTTACATATTCCTCTATGTTGTCTGGCCATGATTATGCATATGGGTACTTTCTGCTAGAAAACCTTTTATTGATATAGCTTCCTGTTCATGACATACCACTTTCGGCATATGCATATATAACATAGGTTAAATTTATATTTATTTTTACTGGTTACTAATTGTTGTTTATGTATCTTCCAATTTAAGCATGGTCAAAACACTTGAGAAGTACCACAGCTGCAGTTTTGGATCATTGAAAGCCTCCCAACCTGAAAATGAGAGCCAGGTTTGTTGCAAATGCACCAAAGATTATATTTTCACTTTACATTTTTACTTGATTTGAACAAGATGATTAAACCAACATATTCAATGAAAAAAAAGTTTTTCTCTTGAGTTAATATAGCATCATATAGGTGCATAGATTAGATGTGCTATAATGAACAAAATGAGCCATAGTGGCAAGAATGATTAGGGTACACTGAAGTATCCTATGGACAATTAGATGAGTTCATCATGGGTGTTACATGTGATACATTAATCTGGTCTGATATGATTTGATGTAAGACAAGAAATTTCAGCATTATCATTGTCGATCCATGCTTAAAGATGACATTAAAATATATTTGAGCAGTACAATTACCACGAATATCTAAGGCTAAAGGCAAGAGTGGAGGTCCTCCAACGGTCTCAAAGGTAAAGCATTGATTCCAAAGTTTAAGAGTTAATCAATGTTTTAAAACCCAAAAATATATTTGATTTCCTTAAACCCAAGTTAAAACTATTGGTGTTACGCACTTAATATCGTAATTACAATGTTTTGTGCAGAAATCTCCTTGGAGAAGATTTGGCTCCGTTAAACACTAAGGAGCTGGAGCAACTTGAGCATCAACTGGAGATGTCCTTGAGAAAAATCAGAACTACAAAGGTATAACTTAACGAATATGGTATTTTTTACTATCGAAGTCGTGTAACGTTATACATCTAAGCCTGTAAGATCGTATAAATTGTTTATTGTGTCGATCATTGATGTTTGGTTATCGAATTTTCAGACTCAGTGTATGTTGAACCAGCTTGCTGAGCTACAAAGAAAGGTATATATGTCTCCTTGGACGTAAAATCATTACAGTACAAGTTTGAAAGAACTTATAATCAATAGTTTTCATATTCTAGTTTTTTTTACTTCTAGTTATTAACAGTTGTATTATATATGCAGGAGCAAGTTCTTGCTGAAACAAATAAAGCCTTGAGGAATAAGGTAATATGTAGCTTAGTATCTTCCTTAATTAGGAAGAAAAGAAGCAATATTGGGGGAAACAGACCTGATTGTTGTCTAGTATTGTCAGTTAGTGAAGAATGTTTTATCTTTGGTGCTCCATCTAGAATCCTTCGCTTATAGTCTTATTTTGTTTTCAGTTTTGATCATAGAAAATGATCGAAACAAATTCTTATCGTTTTAGATCAAATTGTGTGATACTTTGTCCTTAAGTTGAACTAGCAGAGTTAGTTAAACCATCCATCACATAACAAGTTACTGCCTTAAAATTAATCTTTTCATATACCTATTTACATAATGAATCTCATTAATGAGTTAGTCATAATGTTTTTTTCTTTAGTGTGGTATCTCCATGTAGTAAGTATACTTTCCTTATAGCCTAATGTGGTTATTAGCTTTAAGGGTGTCTATAAACTTGCTTGCACGCTTCATTCTTAAACTTGCAGGTTTCATCTATAAATAAGTAAATTTAAAAATAATGAATGTTAGCAATGAATTGTTGTGTGCAGTTGGAAGAAAGTGCTCAGGAATTTCCAAGGCAAATGTGGGAAGGCGGAGCGCAAACAATCCCATATAATCCTCTTCCTACGCACTCTGACGAGTTCTTCCAGCCTTTAGGATTGAACACCACCATTCACAACAGGTTCTCTTTTGAATATCCCATTGTAGAAACACAATGATGCATAGAATCACACTAGTTTTGATCAAACTAACTCTTTTTCATGTTGTATATATCTTCAGTTTCAATGGATTGAGATACAACCCTATTGGCTCTGATGAGATGACTGTTTCTGGTGTCAATGCCAACAATCCTAATGGAATGTTTCCAGGTTGGATGCTGTAGTAGAAGATTTGCATAACCTTAATTTTCCCAAGGGTAAAATAAGGTAATATCTTGTTTTAGAATTGAATGTGCTTGTATTATTTTTTTGGTTGTTTTTGTTATGTGTGTTTTGCAACTTGTAATTATTTTTCGAACCCATTGAAGGCTTCATAAGTCGTTGAGAGGACGACGATGCTTTCGACTTGAACACACTATCGACTCTTGGCATGTATGTTCTTAGTTATATAAGATTTGAACTGTTCTGGATTTGTTATAATTACTTCTAATTTGTTAACCAACTTTTTTCATTAATGTTCAACTCAAGATAATACTGATGAACTTGTTGGTTGACTTCTTTCTATGTCAAATATCTATGGAATAGCATTTTGCTTAGGAAATTAGATATATGGAATATTTCTAACAACTCTATATCTGTCCTTAAATAGACAGAATTTTATAATATAGCATTTTCAGCCAATTTTTCTTTTAAATGAAGTTTCATTATCACTAATTTAAACCTAACTGTAATTTTTTTCCACACCTAATTAATCATTATATAACATTTTTTCAATTAGTATAATTTTGCAATATAATTTATTTGCCCTAAACCTATTCTATCATCTTTTATATATACATGATCGTTATCTTATATATTAATAGTAGAACAAATATAATGTTTATGATTGCTAATGCTTGTGACTGTATTCTAAATTAGGTATTATATGACTATTTATACATTTGTATTTTACATAAACTACAACATGATCTAATATGAATTATTTTTTTAATAATTGAACACTACATATTAGTGGATTACATTTATCACTAACATCAAAAATAAAATTATATTAGATATTATTTATATATAAAGTAAATTTGAATTTGCTCAATGTAATTCAACATAAATAACTAGAAAATAAAAGTGTGCATGCACTCGTGGATTGTTGTATGATCCACTGGTCTTGTTCCTCTATGTGAAGTAGTTGTCCCATGAACATATGGATGTTCTAATTATTTTGACTCCTTCAGATGTTATAACAAGCAAAATGCTTATTGTCATAAATGGTTAAGTATGGTTGATTAATATATTAGAAGAAAATTATTTATCATTTTCCAGTGTTTCTCGTTAGAACATATGATGTCATATTTTCATATACCAAACACTTAGATAATCAGCAATAGGAACTATAAAAACCACAAGATAATTAGAACTAAGAACACCATTTCAAGTCATTGTTCTTGGAGAAAATGAAGTTGCGTTTAACCTAGTAAATATGATCCATACGCTAAGACAGTTCATATAATTCTAATTATTTAATGAATTTAAATTGAGTTAAACCTCATGATGGTACCCTCTGTCATATATAATTTATAACATTTGATAGGTTACATTTGTTTAATAAAATTTTCACGTTAGCAGCGGATTAAGTTGGGGATGTATTGCATAATACAAACCCTAATTATCCTACTGAATCTAAATTAAGTTCTTTGATTTTTACTTCTGAGTTTATAGATTTATTGAAAATTTGTAATAAGTGGTGAGAATATACGAATGAATGTTAACACAGTTAATAGGTTTTTTGGTTATCGTCTTTTTTTCTTATATTTTGTTCTTATTAATTTATGCTAATAGATTATATAGATAATCCACAGAAAACTCGTTTTTGTGAGAAAACTACAAAACTACTCACCTTTTTAACACTAATAATATTTTCATACCTTATGATTATATTTTTTTAAAATTACATTATAAAATCAAGAAATTTTTATTTTTAATTTGCGTATAATATTACTATATAAATAAATGTTAACATATCAAACTATTTCTCTCCCTCCCCCTCTCTATATATATATACAGAGAGAGAGCGCGCATACAAATTGAGTGTGATCATAAATTAAATTAAAATCAAAAGAAAATCAATCCATTGATTTATAATCGATTCGTCATTATCACCTTGAATTTATCAATGCGATAACTCTTTCTTGATCAATGGTTACATCCTTAGACGCAACATCTTCTGGTGACATTCAAGTATAGTAGTTCTACATATTCTTCTCTTTTGTTCTAGCTCTTCCAACAAAATGCTTTCCCAACTAATTAACAATTTATTATCAGTGTGATTATAGAAATACTATGTCTTTGTTTCTTAGAATAGCAAATATAAAAACACCTTTTACCTATGGGTTCTATGTTATTGGCAGTTTCATGTAGGCTTTACAATTCCAGATCCTTAAGAAACAGCAAATTGGAGTCCTTTCATGTCACAATTCATACGGTGTATTATTAACTTTTTTCACTAGAACCATATTAAATATATGAGTAACTCTTTTCAATAAGTATATTCAAAAGGAGTTAGCTAAGTTTGCATAACTCATCAACCATGTCCGATAAAATTTGATTTCTCATATCCAACGTAGCGTTATTTTGTAGTGTTTTTGTTGCCAATCGTTGTGAAATAATCACAGTTTGTGAGATGTTTGACATAATCGTAGCCAAGGTAATCACCATATCGATCCAATCAAATGTGTTTTTTCATTTATCCAAGTTGAATTTGTGATTCATTTAAAAAGACTTTGAATTAGTTCTAAGGCTTCTTGATTATGTTTCACTTGTAAATATATTTGTATATACTAAAAATATTTGTAAATGTAATGAAGTATGTTTCACCACTTCTATAAATTGTTTTAAAATGACAACTCACATCTTTATGTGTGATACTTAACACTTCTTAAACAATCATCCTTACTACTAAAAGGTGTTTTTGTTGTCTTGTTACTTAGACATAATTTAGTTACAACAAAAGATTCTGAACCTGTGTAATTTGAAATTCCATGAGTTAAGAGTTTTGATATGCATTTTTTGTTTATGCGACCAGATCAACAATGCCACATGTACGTTTGATTTGTGTCCAAATTTGGTCTTTCTATGTCTAATGCATATATAAAACCATCATTGTACAAAGTATCTATTCCAATTTTATAGATTTGGATATGGGTTTATCCTTAAAGATAAAAACATTATTCTTATAAGTCAAAATGTTTCAAACACAAAAGCCTAACATAAAAAACTTGTTCTACAAATGACTAGTTGAAATAATATTTCAAGTTAAACGATAAACATAGTTAACATTGTCAAATGAGGAGCTAAAATATTTTTTCTAATCAAACATTAATTCATCTTAATAACATTCGCAAAAAATTGTAAAAGGGAATTACCCACATAGGTTTTGCAATTGGATATCAGCCTTAATGTTATCACACACAAGTAAGTTATGTTGTTCAGGTTTTCTAGTAGTGATTTTTATTGACCAACAAGTTATAGGAAAAACCATAAGTCATGAAAGAATCATGTATCATGACCTTAGACCTGTATGGAACCGAGAAAACTTAACCATACAAAAATTTCTACAAAATATACAATTATCATGTCATTATATACACTTTTTCATGAAGAATAGCTACTATGATAAAGTTCAGTTTAGGTAACAATTAGTTCGATCAGTATAGTTGTCTAGCTAACTACCTCTTAAATTCAGTTTTATTTTCTATTCTACTACATTCTTAGTTGGGTTTAGTGAGGGGTCATATTTAGGAAGTTGGTTAGACATATTATATGCATGGGGTAAGATATAATCATAGATTTAAGGTATATGCGTGCGTAATTCTACACGCCATAACAACATCTCGATATAAATACCACACCAATCGAACTGTAAGACGGAATCTTGAAATTACTACCAGAAATTACCAAAACAAGATGTTGCAAAGACGGAAACAAAAATGGCTCAAATTAAAAACACGATCTTGACAACCATTTATGTTCGGTTGATTCACTATAGATGATTTTGTGGAATCAAATCATTACCCATCATTTCCACAAATCCATTTTACCTCCAACCTTGCAAACACACATGAAAATCCTTATATTTACACATCCACTTATATAAATTACTGATGCATTTGCACAAGTGATAAAGCTAGACTTAAAGAACAAAAATTGGTTTTTGAGACGTGGGGCGTGCTTCTTGCCACGTTGGACCTGTGGAGGATTTTTACTGTGTTATGGTAAGTTATGTGTATGTCCCTTTACATAATGAAACACATGTGTATGTGTCGATAGGGGAGATACCGGAAAAAAGGAAATTTTAGAAAGCTTAAAAAGTTATTAGAGCGAAACACATGTCATTGAGAAAATGTCTACGCAGCAATAAAAAAAAACTACAAATGCAAGTCACATGCAATTTCCTTTTATTTTTTAAACCTACCTCACTTTAATATACATTAATACTCTTTCTTAAAAAATTACACCGTTCTTTTATATGTAATATGACTATGATATTGCTTATTTTTTCTCAAAAAAAATACTGTCTTTTTCAAAAGTTTTGAACTCTGCATTTGTACATGATGTTTTACACTTTTTGTAAGGTGTTTAAGGACCATGATAAAGTAAACACGCCAGTTCTAAAATACAATGAACATCAAACGACATGTCAAATTGTAGCACCAAAAGTGTAATATACCATCATAAATCAAAATGTCATGTAAAAAAAAGAAATGTATGAAAGACCTAGTTCAAAGTTAAATTAAACTTCTAAGTTGTAAAACACAATTACAAATTGACGTCCATAAGAACATTATTAAATGTGGAACGTTTATCTATAAATGAATATTTCAAGCCTTTTAAGAAATGACAATTTTTAACTATAGATATTTGTATATATGTATGTATGTATATGTATAGACACACAGAATAAAGAACGAACCTTAATCAATGTTTATTACGATAACTCATTAATCCAACATGTGATCCACAGCAAGCTACGTCGCCACTATAAGCTGTAGTTATAGTGGTAAAACTAGTGGTATACAATGAACGTTAAAAAAAATTAGAAAAATATAATAAGACTATACTAGAATTAAATATATTAAAATAATCGATTTAATGATGTAATTTGTATAAAATAATATCATACAAAAAAAAGTTAAAAATATTTTAGAAAAATGGTGAATTTCTTTTAAATGGAGAGAAATATTGAAAATATGAGAATATTGCCAACCCGCTACTTTAAACTCACGCCGTTCGGATCTTAGCGTGCGGATTGCAGTGATAGAAATATCGATTATAATTAAACACCCACGTCGTTCGGAATGCTTAACTAGATTGAATAACTCTATAATGATTTTGGGTTCATAGACAAACACAAAACATTATTTGTTTCTTGTATAAAAAATTAAAATTTAATTAGGGTTTTAAAAATTGAAGAACTTTATTAAAAAAATTAATAAGTTGATCAGGTTTATTAACAATCTATATATACCAGAGTAGATCCGCCTTTAAAATCAAGAATCGTGCAAACAAAACATTCAAATAAACAATCACATAAGCGTCTCACATAAGATAGAATGAAAATCAAATAAACAAACCCAAATGTCAAAACCTAAAATTGTTCTAGCCGGACATATCGGCTAAATCAATAAAATAAAAGTAAACAAAAACTTACGAATCAATTACTTAAACTTTTTGATCAAATGAGTTCCACAACCCCACAAAAAGCTTTTGATATTGTTTTTGATCCTGCAACGTCGAGCTCCTCCAAAGGAAAAGATTCCTCCAAAGGGTGCCAGGATCCCCCTTTATTTTTTCCTCCCCTCTCCATATATATAAAATATATATTTAAATCAATCCTAGATATCCATATTTTTTATGAGATAAAGTTTTAGCAGAAAACTTTATAAATTTGAATTTAAATTTCTTTTTTTAAATCTTCATAAACCACCACTTGTCTTTAATATATTGCCCAATCTTATTTTAATCTTCGTTTTAGACTCATGTAATCGTTTTCACCTACAAACAACAAAATCCATTCACAGTAGACAATATTCTACCAAAACGAGTGTTACACAAAATAAACAAAAATACATCTAATAAATGCATGATATGAAATACAAAAATATGTTAAAACAAAGATAAATAATGCCTAAAAATACTATTAGCAATAATTATTGTGTACGTGTTCGTCACAATAGTGTTAATGAGTTATCGCAATAAAGTTGGGTTAACAACCGTTCCTTCCCCTATATCATATATATATATATATATATATATATATATATATATATATATATATATATATATATATATATATACATATCTATGTATGTATAAATATACCCATGTATGTATGATACATGTATGCATACATACACATGTATATATATATATATATATATATATATATATATATATATATATATACATGGTGTATATATGTATATACATACAATCATGTATATATATACATGGTGCATACATATATATTTACACACATATACAAATATTGTTGGGTTCAACAATTGATAAACTGAAGCTTTTCAAACCACAATCAAAGCCAACTGAAGATCTCATTATACAAGTTCAGAGACCAAGTTGATAAATAGAACAAAACAAACACAAAACAAAGTCAACAAGACAAAGTCAACATCAAGACCACAAGAAAAGTCAAAATTAGGTCATGATGTATAAACATTATAAATAGAACTACTAGAGCCACTTGTAATGTGTGGTTGTTGCAAAGTGTGTGAGTGGCTTGTAGTTCTTAAATGTGTGTTTTTCATGGTGTAAATCACCATCCAAGAAGAATTTCTCTCCTTTGGGTGGGTTTCATGTTCATCCATCTTTGTATATGTTTCTTCATTGTAATTTGCTATTCAATATCAATGAAATCATAACATTATACATTACACACACATCCCTGTTCTTTGATTCACACACTTCCACCCATCTTTAATTTTGAATTTTCGGACCTGAAACTGATGAATCCTAAGATCCAAGCTCAACGAACCTGAAATATTGATTCAGCAAAATGGTATCAGAGTTGTTGGTTGATGGGTTCATGTATGTTTCAGATCTGTTTTCATCTTTAAAGATGTTTAAAACAAAGAAGAAAATCAGAAAAATGAAGAACAAGCGTCTGTTCATCAAATCTCATCCGTTCCTCAACAAAACACAAACAAAATCAGCAAATCTGTTCTTGTTTGCTTCGAATTGAAGTTGATAAATCATTCCTCATATTATCACTTCAATTTCGGAGCAATTGTAACAGATCCAAAGCAAATCAACGAAGAACATGTATTTGTGTAGAACATCCAAAATCGAATATCTTGCTTTGATGATGTCAAATTCTCGAACATATGTGCTATCTGTAGCCAACTAAATCAAGCCACTGCTTATCTGAGACCTCCAGTATGCAAATCAAGCAGGATACATGATTTTGAGCTGCTTACATGATGTCGAGCAGATTTTTGGAGATTGAACAAAATTCAGCTGTAGACACATCATTCGCATTTCATTGACATGCTGAAATCTGGTAGTGAAGATCAATGCGGATGGAATTCAAGGCATCAGTATTTCTCCAATGAAATGCGGATTGAATGAAACCAATACGACTATCTTTGTCATATAATGCGGATGCATTAAGGCAACTAATGCGGATGCATTAAGGCAACTAATGCGGATGCATTAAGGCAACTAATGCGGATGCATTAAGGCAACTAATGCGGATGAGAACCTCAAATGCATTTGTCACTAAGGCAATCAAATGCGGGTGTTTAAACAGAACAAATGCTGATAAAGGGCATACAAATGCGGATGTGAGAACAAAACCAATGTGGATGATTTGTGCTAAATGCGGATGAAGTGTTCTTCCGCATTTGGAACAGTAAAACTAATGCGGACAACAAAGTGTTCTTTCGCATTTGAAATAGTAAATGTGGACAGCTCACCCGCATTTGCTACAGCAAATGCTGATAAGTTAACTTTGTTCACCCGCATTTGCTATAACAAATACGGATGAAATATCTGAAACTAATGCGGATGTTTAGGCACTAATGCGGGTGTTGGGCTGACATGCTGATGTTATCAAATGCTGATGTGTTATCAAACAAATGCGGATGTTGTTAACTAATTCAGATGCTTATCACACCAAATGCAGATGTTCAACAGAACTAATGCTGAAAATGGGCATAACTTGGGCTACGAGCCTCCGTTTCCGACGTGCTACCAGTCAAAACGACCTTGGAAACGAGGGCTACGTCATGGTAACCAGCCATAGGCAGGTTATCCTGTTTTTGTTTTTTCCAAAATAAGGCCTCTAAATGGGTTTTTGGGGCACTTTTGTGTTTTTGAGCTTTGTCATTTCGTGCACTGCATCACAAATGCTCATGTTTTGAGTAACTAATACAAATCTTAGCTTACTTCAAACAAATGAACATCCAACATCAACAACAACATCATCAACAACATCAACATTAACATCAACAACATCAACAACTTCAACATCAACATCAACAACATCAACAACTTCAACATCAACAACAATATCATCAACAACATCAACATCAACATCAACATCAATAACCACATCATCAACAACAACAATATCAATGAATAGATGATGAACAGATTCCTACAACAAACAAGAAAACAAGACACATGATGAATACGGATGATTGCAACCAATAGGCACATCCATTTTCACATTCAACAGAAATGAAGAAATCAACCTTGGTCACATAATCACTGATCCAATCAAGGATTTGTACAACTGTTAGAAACTCTTTCTAAAGTACTTGGAACCATCTATTATCAAGTTAATTTAGAGATTCAAAGAGTTGAAGTGTCTTCAAGACTGACTTATGTTCCTGATGCTATTTATTGAAGTTCAAAGCCTCATCATATGCCTAATACATTATAATCCTTTGAGTGTGATATGAACAAACAGTAATCCAAAACTGATACACCTCGTATCCAATACATTAAGATTCTCAAAGAGATTCTATCTTTTATCAGAAATACATTAGGAGAAGCTTAATCTGAGGGGGAGAACTACAGTGAACTATGTCAGAACATCAGTTGATCAAGAAGACATGTGACAGAGAAGATCTTCCAGTCAAAGTTTGGCAAGCATCAGTTTAAGGAGAGTATTGTTGGGTTCAACAATTGATAAACTGAAGCTTTCCAAACCACAATCAAAGCCAACTGAAGATCTCATTGTACAAGTTCAAAGACTAAATTGATAAACAGAACAAAACAAACACAAGACAAAGTCAACAAGACAAAGTCAACATCAAGACCACAAGAAAAGTCAAAATTAGGTCATGATGTATAAACATTATTAATAGAACCACTAGAGCCACTTGTAATGTGTGGTTGTTGCAAAGTGTGTGAGTGGCTTGTAGTTCTTAAGTGTGTGTTTTTCATGGTGTAAATCACCACCCAAGGAGAATTTCTCTCCTTTGGGTGGGTTTGATGTTCATCCATCTTTGTATATGTTTCTTTATTGTAATTTGTTATTCAACATCAATGAAATCATAACATTATACATTACACACACATCCCTGTTCTTCGATTCACACACTTCCACCCATCTTTAATTTTGAATTTTCGGATCTGAAACTGATGAATCCTAAGATCCAAGCTCAACGAATCTAAAATATTGATTCAGCAAATATATATATATATGATATTTTAGAACTGTGTAATTTTATGATGTTTTAAACTAAATAAATTTATGTTGTTTTAAAATGAATGAATTTATGTTGTTTTCTAACTGAGTTACGATAGAAAACAATTGTTAAAACACTAGTGTTGAATCTTGGACAATGGGCGAAAGCTCGATGCAGCAATATTGCGAGAGTGTAGAAGGGCTGCCGCTTGTAAAGCTCTTTCATCGATTGCATGATCATGACAAGACTCGAGGAAGAAGCCTCCGACTAACTTCGTGCCAATAATCACGGTAAGACCAGGGTGTGTTTTTCGGAAGGACTGGGTGTAAAGAGCACATAGGCAGTGAATTGAATCGGGTTGAATGTGAAAGTCGCCGAAAAGTGGCCGTATGCTCTAGAAACCAATTCACTTGAGTGGGACAGAGGAGACTACAAAATTACCTAGTTCTAAAGAAGTGCGGTGAGAATCAATGGTTTAATGATCGAGTAGACGTATAATGTTTTAAGAACATGTACATGACAAAACACCACATATAAAAGTTTAAACATCTTGTTGGTTTATGCTGGTTTATGCACATGGAGTGAAATATAATGTCCTTTTGATAAATAATAATATAGAAATAAATAGAATCTTGATTTTGTAATTGATGTTAAATTTCATGTCTGAAATGTATTGCAATTTTTAAAACTAATCGTCATGCTGATTTGTATGCAAAAAATGTAATACATCATAACAAATACACTATAAACTCATCCAATTTAAAAATACCATGAAGTCGTCCACTTCAAAATAGTAACAAAATCATTCGGTTCTAAAACATCATAAAGTTGTCTAGTTATGAGGCACCATAAGATTGCTCAGTTTTAACACACAATAAAGTTGCTCAGTTCTAAAATATCATAAAGTTGCTCTAACTCTAAAATACTTTAAATATATCCACTTCTAAACTATTATAAAATTGCTTAATACTAACACAAAGTTTCTACTTCTAAAATAACATAAATTTTCCCCATTATAAAACGGCAAAAAATTGTCTATTTCTTAAAGAACATGAAATCATCCCGTCACAAAACACCATAAAACAATATAAAATGACTTAGTTTACAAACACTATTTCACCTAAAAAGAACATCTAATTTTAAATTTTTTTGAATTAGATGTTTCATGGTGTGTTTAATTAAGTAAGTTTATAGTGTTTTTGATGCTGATGACTTTATGATGTATTTGAGGCAGACTACTTTATGGTGTTTTTTACTTGAGTGATTTATGATGTTTTAGAACTCAATAATTTTATGATGTGCATAAGCGTAATATTTTAGATTTTTATATAGCAATATCTTACACATATTAAACACAAAAGACACTCATTATTATGGTGATTTTTTACAATATATAATATCATATTAATAAGTTATGAACGTTTAAAAGAATGGGAAATATGCATGTAACTTTTATGTGTATGTTTGTAGTTGTATTTTCTATTCTAACCCTAGTGGTTTCTATTTTGTAACTATTTATCATGATGCCACCAAGTAAATCTCAACCATAAAACACCATAATATTATGACTGTGTAACTCCCTGGAAAATCAAAACAAGCCATTCAATAATAATGGGCTTACTTAAGGGATATTTCATAAAAATAAAGAAAGAAATGGGTTATGGGCCAAATTAGTCTTATGGGCAAAAAGACTTAAGTGGTTAAAGGCCCGTAATCAGCCACTTAAACCATCTAACCAGCCATAATCTTTCTCATTTGCAACCCTAGACACCAACTTTCTAGAGAGAGAGAGAGAGAGAGAGTAAAGAGAGAAAGTGAAGAAAACTAAAGGTTTGGAGCTTCATTGGTTAAGGGATTAAAGATATGAGTGTTCGAGCATCAAACCACGAGAAAGGAGCAAGAAATCCAGGTAAGAATCATCCTCTAAACGCCTTTATAGGTCAGACCCGGATTCTAGGGTTTTGGGCTTTTAAAAGTTGCAAAGAATCACATAAAGGTCACTTTTTTACGTATGAAATCATGTAAAAAGCTTGGATATAGTTTAATTGATGAAAAACTAAGGATTTGGACGTAAAAATTTGAGATTTTAGGATAAAAATGAGCTGGTTCGTCATTTTTATACGTTCAGCGAAACTGTCAGTTCTTCCTGCGAAACTATGGATTCATCATGCGAAACTAAGGCAATCTCTTTCGTGCGAAACTATATTTTCACAGGTAGTTTCGCAAGTGCATAGGTAGATCTGTAGATTTAGCGAATCTAGGAAATCCAACGAAAGTTGGGCGAAACTGGCAGCGAAATTGCCATGCAAAACTGCTAGCAAAACTGGCAGCGAAACTGCATGCGAAACTGCTGCCGAAACTGTGTAGGAAATGACCTATTTGTGTGTTAACTTATATGCAGACCGTGTACCATGATCCTAGCTTTGAAAACTTAGACGTGAAGTTGTTTACTGAACAGGTGAGTTCTAGATCCCCCCTTGTTTACTGACCAGCCCGGCCCCAGCCAGGGGCGTTACCCCTTGGACCCCACTAGGTGCTGCTGCCCCTAGAACCCCGCTATCAGGGGCTGCCGTCCCCGAACCCCCGCTGTCCCGCGGAGGGTTGGTTATACTGTTCGTATTCTTTTGTTGAAGAATGTGAATATATGGACTATGAGTTGATTCTTAGCATGTATAAGTATATGTATAACTAAAGATGAAAGTGAAACTGAAAGAAATGTTATTGAGCTCATAACAATATACCATTGCTAAAGTAAAGTCTTGCAAGCAAAGGATAAAGGAGAGTTGCATTTGTTGTGCTCTCATGGATAAAGTAAAGTCTTGTGTTTATCACAAGCATGGATAAAGTAAAGTCTTGTGTTCATCACAAGCGGGGGGTCTAGCCCTTGGGAAGATCCCGAGACATAGTAATTGGGAATCGACGGATAAAGAAGAGTAATAGAAAATAAATAAGCGAAAGCCTTAATGATAGAGTATTGATAAAGTGACGATCTGTGTATAGTAAATGTTCGCTCATGTGATGACTATTTTGGAATGATAAAGTTAACATACCTCACTAAATGATATTCTGATAAAATAAACCTAGAACTCACTCAGCGAAGCTTACTTTTGTATGTATATTAGTTTGACAAGTGAGCTGTTGGGGCTTAGAAGGATAAGGGCATGGATGCGAAGCTTTTGGCAACTGAAAACTGGCATTCCGGATTAAGAAGATTATTAAGAAGACCTTTGTTTAAAGAATATTTGATGTTTTAAAGACAATGTTAACATATTATTAGAATTAAGTCGTAATGGGTTGAAACTTAATGTACTTTTCCGCTGCAAATGTTTATCTAAATGAATGTTTTAAATTTATGTTTTGTTGTGAATGACCAACTATGAGGCTTTCTGAAATCAGGGCCTTACAGACTAAGATCTCCTTCTATACATTTAAGGTTTTTCTCATTTTTAGCCTAACGCTATACTCTGTGTGTGTACACACACATAACAAGACTATACTCATATAGAAGTTTAAAAACACTCAAGGGGTGGTTTTAATAATAAAAATAATCATGTATATAAACTTACAAAAAAATATAAAAAAATAACATGTGACTTGCGTATGCATATTAATTTGTTGATTATTCCTATTTTACCATACTCTCCTTTTAAACACCATCCATGTAATGTGACACACTTCCATCCATTCATCACGCAAATTAATTACTCTTATTTAGTCTTAGCATTTGTTATGTTTTATACCCCTTTCATACATATAAATCTAATTGACACACACATGCATATATCTAGGAGGTTGACTTAACATACATTCGAGCCATACACTACTAAACGTATAGTCATTTGATGCGACATAGTTATTAGGACAAGTTATAAGTTCGCTCGTACCATAGTTGCACAACATATACAATTATTATGCAACCAATGCTGATGATTACTTAGAAAATGTTGACAATTACATCACATATGTAAACAATTACATAAAGTATTTTAATAATTGCTAAATTTATTTTTATAAATTAGGTATAGCAATACTTACACAATGTATTTTAGTAATTATACTACCCATGTAAATAAATACACAACATATATTAATAATTACAAAACCTATATCATATTAAGCACGTTAATGATAAAACATGATATAAGCGCACCAAGTCATCAACGTTTTTTTAAAACAAAAAAGTTGACTTTTTTATCACAAAAAAGATATATCATTACCATACTAAAAATAAAAAGATTATTATTCTTGATTTTATGGTGCATGTTTTTTAAAACATAATTTCGTATTGAAAAGTTAGTTTAAAAATTGAAGGGCCTTAAAAAAAATCAACAACGATGAACTATTCAAAAATAATCCCTCAAGACCTCTTTCATGGTTGACAATAATTGATTTATCACATTTGAACCGTTAATTTTCTAGATCAAGAGCTCCACCCTTCCTACCCTTTACATGATAATTTTTATTTGTATTTAATAATTTTCCTATATATATGGTACACAATTATATAACCATCTTATATATCGCACTTTATTCAATAGTTACAAGTATATTTAGGGTTGTAAACAAAACGAACGTTCAACGAACAGTTCGTGAATTGTTCGTCAAAAAGTTCGTTTATTTTCGTTCGTTTAATAAATGAACGAACACGAACAAGAAAATTCTGTTCGTTTAGTTAAAAGCACGAACATGAATAGATGTTTCGTTCATTCATTTATGTTCGTGAACGTTTGATAATGTATTTGTTAATGTTCGTTTGTGTTCCTTCGTTCAAAAGTTATGTTTGAGATAATTATGTTAAGTATTTATTTATATTTAGTGTACATTATATAATCTTTGTGATTTTAATTATAAAATCAATATTTAATGGTTTCTATTTGTTATGTTCATGAATATTTGTGTGATTTCGTTTGCCTTCATTTGTGTTCGTTTATTTTCATAAACAGTTCATGAGCAGATTCATTTCCTTTCATTAATTTTTTAATGAACAAACACGAACAAAAAATATCGTCCGGTAAGCATTCGTGAACAGTTCATGAATAAGTTAATTTCTTAATGAACGAACACGAACAAGGTCTCGTTCGTGTTTATTCTGTTCGTTTACAGCCCTAAGTATATTATCAGTTTATGTGGTTCTTAGTATATTATTATTCTTAAATAAACTATATACACACACACAATAGACACATATACATACATTAAGGATGATTCATGGTGTTGTCTAGGGTTAAGAAGCGAACCATGTGCCAAACAAAAAGTTTTGGCTTTGTTAAGGGTTATCATATCATTTTTACGTGTAAATAAGTTAAAATAAGTTGAAAATATCTCACTTTAAAATAAGAATTTTTTTTCGTTTTTCACTAAAGTCACTAACACTTTAAGAACAATATCGTTCGAGCTTTAATTTTGTTCAAATTTTTATAAGTCGAAAATTTATAATTAATTAACCTAAAGTGAAGCTATGTGAAATTTAGTTACTATTTGCTGATTGATTTTTTCCTTTTGATATATGTGTTTTTTGACTTTTTTTAACTATTCTTTTGTTTATATTCTTTTTTGATTGTTATGTCTTTTTCAATTTAATTATTTGCGATGGTAATTAATAATACAACAGTTCTTTTGAGCATCAATCTTTTTCTTCTCACCATTTTATCAAGTGTGTCTGATCGAGCGTCATTTTTTCTTCTCACCATCTTACACCAAATCCATGAGCAGCAATCAAGAATGTCATTACTCTATTATGGCATTGACAATAATATAATAGCTAATAAATGAAAGTATCTCTAATATTAGAAATAATAAATAAAATAAGTAAGTTGATGGATTAATTAGTTCTTTTAAGGATGAATAGTATTCCTCTAAAATTCGATGAAATTTAGCCTCTCCAAAAATTTGTACCATGTTTGAGAAAACGTTGGAACGAGATCCTTATTGGTTGTCCTCAGATCACCACATTTGGAGGAAAATGTTCTTTTATAGGTAACATAATTAGGAAGACCACCAAATTCCTAGTTATCCAAATAGTGCATAAAATTCAAATGTCTTAATTTATAACATAATTGATAAACATAATATTCTATCCTTTGAAATTAAAACAACCACTTAATCAAATTATGGTGTAGAGAGACATTTGTAAGTAATTGTTTTTCAATATAACAAACACATTTAGTGTTCAATTTCTGATTATCAATCCAATTACATTATCACATTCTTAAATAATTGTTTTACAAGATAATAAATAACACTATGGCACAAGTTCTATTACAAATCCAATTACCTTATCCAAAAAATATCCTAAAACAATCTAAAGTTTTAAAAATTCAAGCTATTATTAAGAAAATGTTAAACCAATAAGTTTCAAACTAAGATTCAAATAATCTTGCAAATAATCAATTAATATACCACCTAATTAAATAATAAAAGCTACATTTAGAGAAAAACATTTAAAAAAATTCATTATTAAGGATTTTGGGTTGTTTAAAGTCATATTTGAGAGAGCGGTGTGTAATTGTGGGAAGTGTAGTGGTGAGCTGAAAAATAATTGGGTTTGTAAGAATCAACAAGGGTTGGTGTTAAAATATTTTAAGAACGATCGATATGAGATCATATATACATTAAAAAAATAAAAATTACAAACGTTGTGGGTGACCCATGTTCTGACCACCAAGGTCACGCAATGTGTTTAGTGTCGGGATAAAAGTCTATATGATATCCCCGTCAACTACCTATACATGATACACATGTGCATGTTGTGTTAATAAGTGATTTTTATCAGTAATTTAACAAATATGTATATCTTACGTTATTTATCCAATCTAGGTATTATGTTTATTGTGTGTATTTGTTTAAAGGAAGCTAAATATAGAGGTAACTATAATCATGTATTTTAAAAAGTCTTGCAGTCTAATATTATCAAGTTGTTAATGGTTGCTCTTTTTAAGTTGTAAGTGCTCAAGTCTCGTCATGGTCTATTGGTGTAAATAAGCATGTCAAAACGGTGAATCCTAAAATTTTAAACACATCATATTGTAAAAGTTGTAAAAGGAAACAAAAAACTATAAAAGGGTAGAAAAGTTAAAACAACTTTGACAGTTTATACATTTGTAATTTGATGACTTCCATATTATTACACACAAACATTATAAAAAGTAAGCAAGTCAAGACGACATATTCAAAATTAAAAATAATCGTATTCTAAAAGTATTTAAGAAAATAGAAAGTGCCAAAAATTAACAGTAGTACATGTGTTAAAAGGTGATCACATAAAAATAGAAAAAAATGATTATGTATAGTATATGGTCTAGAGAGTAAGTACAGTTAAACTTAAGAAAGTCATGTTGTATCTTTTATTTGACATTGATGGTAGCTCAAAGCACTTGTAAACTAATGCTTAAAACACTTGTACCATTTGATTTATAACATTGATGTTGATCTTAGTGAGTACACCAACATATATATTTATGATGACTTTACACAAATTAAGCTTTAAATTAATAAATTGATTAAACTACAAACAATAGTGAAGCGTACTCATCATATAGTAGTATAAATTTTATAGAATTCGAGTATCAAACCATGAATATGATAGCTTCTAATACTCAATATTTATTATTGTATAGTTGGACAAAAAAGACGAGTTGATGAAAATTTAACTATCCAAATAAAAATAATTGAAATAAAGATAAACATTTCTAAACATAGAGGCCGAATCCACTAGGTGGAACAATGACTCAATGTATGGATAATCTACGAGATCACAAATACCAAATATAGGAAAATCTCCCGGTCAAAGTTACCAATTCATATGATCTTTTGGAAAGTATCAACTAGATGAAACAATGACTCAATGTATCATAAATACCAAATATAGAAAAAGCTTCCAAGCAAATTTACCAATTCATATGATCTTTTGAAAAGCTAAATGATAAATTACTTACACCAGCTCTAATCATTCAATTAAGATCAAGTGATATTTTTACATTAATTCAGTATAAAAGTTAGAATGCCGTCAAGCTATTAATTTCCACAACTATATAAAAAAGCTAACATGATAAACACATGCTAACAACTTCAAAGTTAGGATAATGGATCAAGCCAATGACAAACTTCAAAAGAAATTCTTTAACTTGTTGATGGACATTCATTAGGGTCATGTTAATGAAAACATAAATAAAAAAAATAAAGAAGAAGATTACCCAAGCAAAACACAATGGTTTTACTACACTCATGTGACAAGAAGAATACTTAACCAATTTTCACAAAGCATTAATCATAATCCACCATTCCTATGGTAAATTACTTAACCAATTTTCATAAAGCTTTAATCTTTATCCACCATTCCTAGGGTAACATGTGAAACCATATTCCAAGCTTGGCCCTAAGACGTGTCACTCTTTAGATTTACACAAACCACATAAGTAAATAGAAATATTAAAGGTAAAATCTTAGTTTTCATTTCTTTTAATAGCTAAGTTCATACATACTACACTTATTACATAGTGTAGTATTTACAATTATGCCAGCCTTTTCCTTCTTTAGTAGCCATCCTAAATGGCTTTAGACTCCTCTTTTAACTCTTTCTGACATCTGTCACCCAAATAGGTGCATTGACTTTGACCATAATTTGGACTTGGACTTTATAGTTTGTTTAACATTGACCTTAACTATGATTAGTGTTTTAGACACCTATAAACTCATGAAGTACTTGAAATGTATGATATGGGCCTAGTATAGACTAGTGATCTTAGCTATGGTGAAAGTGAAACGTTCATCAGATTGAACTTGGAATGGTGGTTTTGGCCTAGAAGGGGACCAAGGACTTAAAGAACGTAAAAACATAAAATTTACATTGAAAAGCAACAAATGTCGCACACCGGTATACTTTGCCTATATTTTACTAAATAGATTCAGTTTAATTAAAAATTGAACTATATAATTACTATGGCATTTCTATATCTCGATGGAATTATAAAAACATAAAGAATTAGTTGGACCTTGAAAGTATCATGTATGTCGATTCAAGTAGTGATAAAATTTGTTCTGCTTGGAAACATACAAGACTGAATTTTTGCGAATGAAGTACGAAGAAATGCGGATGAAAAAAAAGGCTAAGTAATGTTCAGTCGCAGTACTCTTTGATGGTGAACATAGACAAATATGAATAAGAATTTGTCTACCAGCAAAGAACTAATGCGGGTTAACTTAAACATATACTTATGCCTAACAAAAACAAATATATACAACACTTGTACACCTGCAAAAACAAATATAGATGTACAAATGACAAATGTGAGTGAAGAACTTGTTTTTTGTGGCTACTGTTATCATGTACTTTGTACTTAGTATTCTAGATTGTATATTAGCGTATTTAAGTCAATGTACAGTCCATAGTATCTGACCTATAAATGGATAAAGTTTTTACCCTTTTTATAACTCTTGTACCTCTCATACAACCCTACAACCTGATTACACAAAAACCTATATTGTAATATTGAATGCTTATTATCAATATACAATAGAACAATATGAGTAGTTCTGATTGTTCTGATCATTGATCTTTGTATTTCCGCTACAATTATCATTGAAATCAGTTTATATGATCAATCCTTATTGATTGTTTACCCAGTCATGTGGTATCAGAGTCTTGTCCCTAGAAATCATGAAGTAAACCATTGTTCTTCACGATTATCGATCAAACTATCGATTGATTTGCTTATCATTGTGTTTCACATAATTGATTTGACATCAAATCAGAATTACTTTATGTTTGAATCAAGTTACACTTTAAATTCATCATGGTTTGAAGAACATTATTTCATTGTTCAAACATACATCAAAACCAAACCTATTCAGCAAATTACTAAGTGTTTATGAGATAAATGACCTAATATTAGTAACGAGTTCCTAATTTAAAGGTTATACATCAAATTTGAGTGAAAACATAAAACAATTTCATCAAAAACAGACAAACAAAATAGAACACTATTCATCACATTCAGTGTGGGGTTGAACCTAAGAGGCTCGGGAAATCAAATCAAGATAAAGATCAAGATCAAGTCACGCGAGAACCTAGAGTTATCCCGCGAAAACTGCTTCTCGCGCTACAACTACTAGTCTCGCGAGAACTGATGTTTTCGCGCGAGAACTTCTTCTTGTTTATAAATAGAAGCTTTGCTTTGTGATAGTGAGCATTTTTTATAGAGATATTTTCATTTTCCTGATTTGTACTATTGAAATGAACCAGAGATCTATTGATTTGAAAGTTTATTTACTTGTGTGTTCTTCATTTCTACAATCTCATTCTTATTACCGTAATGTCTATATTCCGCATATTCATTACAAGATCGATCTAATTGTATTTTGATGATCCTTACAATTGGTATCAGAGCAAGGTTGCTCTAGATCGATTTGTTGAAGTTTGAAGAAGTGTTTTGAAGAGCTTGTGAGCATTAAACTCACGGTTATTCTAAGTTTTTCTGCTTTTTCTTGCTGAGATTGATCATTTGAAGATGTTGAAGCTGATAAACTTCATGTTCGTTGATTTGATGACCTTTTGATCTTAAAACGAGATTAATTGAATCAATTAGAGACAATTAGGATCTAATTTGAACCTAAATCACTAATTGAACACTTAATTAATCAAAGTTTAATCAATTAGGTTAAAAAATTAAGGTTGAAACACTCAGAATCACAGAGAACAGTTCAGGCGAAAACTTGGTTTTCTGTGCGAAAAGTTACCTTTCGCGCGAGAAGTTGAGGATTTCGCAAAAGTTGGTTCCAAGTTTGTTACAACAGAATCTACTCGCGCGACAACTTTCAGTTTTCACAAGATTCAGTTACAAAAGTTTTCACGAGAGAAGTTTGTTTTGTTCGCGCGATAAGTTGATCATTCGCGCGAGAACTTTGGGTTTAAAGAATTTGTGAAGAATTTGATTTTCAAGTAAGAACAATGGCTAATCTGAAGCACATCACTGCCACTTTGAATCTTGACAATGAGATTGGTACTAGCATAAAGCCACTTCGTTTTTTCAGTGAAGAAGATTACCCGGATTGGGCATTTAGGTTTGAGAACCATGTCATGTATACTGAACCCCAAATGATGCGCTCAGTCAAGCAAGGTTCATATATTCCGGTGTATAAAAATAATAAGTGTGATTTGGTCCAAAAACATGAATATTTATGGGACGAGGTAGACATGAAGATGAAGGAACTTGATGACAAAGCCTATGCTACCATCACCATGGCACTCACAACTGAGATTGCACAAAAGTTTAAAGAATTTACCAAGGCTAAGGATTTATGGGATGCAATGGAGGAACATATCATGGGCAACAAAGACATGAGAGAGAGCTGAAAAGACATGTTGAACCAAGAGTTCAATATGTTTAATCATATACTGGGTGAAACTTTGGAGGCTCAAATATCTAGGTTCGTGAAACTAGTCACTAAAATAAAGAGTGCGGGAATTACTTTGGAGAATATAGCAGTTAACAAAAAGCTGTTAAATTCTCTACCATATAGCAGGAACAACAACCGCACCACCATTAAGAGAACCAAGGATCTGTTCACCTTGACACTCAGTGATCTCATCTCAACTATTAAATCCTATGATATGGATGATAAGCAGAGGGCTGCAAACTACATCAACTCAATGGGGGCTGAAGTCTCGGCATTGTGTGCCAAGATGGGTAGTAATCCGAACTATTATGTCAGCTATTCTCAATTATGTCAACAATAACCGTCAGCATCTTCTGCTCATCCAACTATTAAAGATCAAAACTTGCCCCAATCCTTACCCCAATATCAAGCTACTCATCAAAATCCTTATGTCCAAGCTCAAATTCAATCCCAATCTCTAACCTACCCGTATATTCAAGCTTCTCAACCTTACCCTAATATCAAGCTACATAACAAGCTTTTGTTGTTAATTCACAACCAACCAAACAAGCCATCCAGATAGCTGAAGAACACCTGGCCTTAGTCACTACCTTCAAGAACAGTTACAAAGCAGTTTCAGCTGGAAGACTCAGTGTACCCAACATCTTGGTGGATGATCTACAACAGGTTAATCCTGATGATGTTGAAGAGAATGACATCAAATACCAGATGGCTATGGTGGTGTATAGAGCTAAGAATTTTGCTAGGAGAACTGGAAGGAAAGTGTTTGGGATGAACAACTCCAGCAAAATAGGATTTGATAAGTCCAGTTTGAGATGCTACAACTATGACAAACCTGGTCATTTGGCCAGAGAATGCACTGAACCCAGAGCAAATCAGAGTGATCATGGAAAGAAGTTGGTAACAGTGGAGGTGGAAACAAAGAAAGATCAAGCCAGCACATCTAATAACAAATCTTTGGTGTCTCAGACCAGTGAGGATTATGATTGGTCAGGCCAAATGGAAATTCTTGACATCAAGTTATCTACTACAGTATTAGCTGAAATTGAACCAATTGAACAGCCTATTGAAGACAATTTGTTTACTGATTTTGTGCCTGAATATGTGTTAGATGGGGTGTTTGCTGAGGAATAGAAGATTGAAGTAGAAATAGTGGAGAAGTCTGTGAAGGAACAAGTGAAAGAGGTGAAAACTGAAGCAGTGGTTGAAAGTGATGAAAATGTTGTTGAGTCTACTCCAGCAAAAGATGAAGAGGTCAAAGAGAAGACTGTTGAGATCACTCCAGTCCAAGTTGAAGAATCAATTAAAGTTGTTGAGCTTGCACCACCGTCTGCATGTGAAAAAGAGCAAAGTGCTGCTGAGATCACTCCAGCAACAAAAGCAGATGAATCAAGAGTTTTAAAGGCCTTCATGGTGAATGTGGTCCATGATGATACAAAGAAGAATGAAGAAACCAATGAGGTATATATTTCTCTTTGTTCAGATAAGTGCAAAGAAAAGGTACAAAGATACAGAGTTCACAACGAACGTTTGAAATTAGAAGTTGAAAAACTTCAATATCAAGCTCGTAAATATAAAACAGATGAAAAAAATTTTCAAGGTAAAATAGATGGCTTGAACAAATCTATTTACCAATCAAAACTGAGTCTTCATGATAAAGATTGTAACATAAAAGATTTGACGAAACGTAATGATGAATTATCTTTAGAAATTAACAAACTTACCGGTGAACTCCTATCTGCAAAATTAGTTGTTGAAAAATTCGAAATTTCATCAAACATGGTTGAAGGTATAATCAAATCACAGATGACACAAAATGTTAATGGTGGTAAAAGTGGAGTGGGATATGCTAACATTGCACCACCAATTAATCATGATTATACCTCATTGCCTTCATTAATCACAACTCATGATGAAGAGACCTGTGGTTTGGGTTTTAAACCAAAATCAGACTTCACACCTTCAGTCAATGTTTCATTGACTATTGATCCTGTCACAAAAACAAAAATTAATATTAATAATGACAATTTTTTTGCAGAAAGTGTGAAGATAGATGGTTTAGTTGAAGAATTGGAGAGCGATGATGAATTAGATTTTATAGAAAATAAGATTTGTAATGAAAAACCATCTTATAATTCATCATCAAAAATAAATTAAAGTTTGGAAGTTTTAGTTGATTCAAATGTTTGTCCAAAAATGTCAAATAAAGATAAGAAACAGGCATCAAAAATAAACTTTAAAAACAAAGAAAATAAACATGTTACAACATCTATATCTGACTTGAAAAATGATTTCAAGAACAGATTTGTTTCTATAAATAACATTGATAATGATGATCATATTTTTAAAGAAACAAATGCTAGTTTCTTTAAAAATAAATCTTCTATTATTGCTAGCAATGTGAAACAAGATATGTGTAGAACAGGTTTAAAAGACACTGGTCCTAATCTAGTTCAGAAGAATCATAAAGCTAACGCCACAAATCATGCTACATCAGCATCTGTAATAAGTCCAAAAGCTAGGACCAATACCTCAATTCCTCCTAAATCAACTCAAGCTAATAAACACGAGAGGAAAGGAAGAGAGTCTGTTAAAGAATTAAAAGGCCAAGGACATACTAAGGCCGGATTCTATGATAACTATGGAAGTTATCCAAAACAGTTCGAGCAAAACATGCGAGTGTCAACTGCATATAGTAAAAGATGTTGTTATGTGTGTGGAAAGCCAAATCACATGGCTAGAAATTGTCGTCATCAACATCAATTAACAAGCAAATAATAGTTTCATAATTCAATTGCTAACAATAAAAAACGTTTCTTTGTTAATGCAAATTTTAAAAGAAACTTATATCAATCGAATGTTTTTGCTAAAAATAAAACTGATTTAAACAAGGAAAAGACACAAGTAAAATTAGTACAAGTTGATAAAAACAATTTCACCACACTACCAATCAAACAAGTGCAAAGATGGAAAATTAAAGGCAAAACTTCTAAGTCTTTTGTTGTTGAAAAATGCATTATCGATGACAAAAGAGATATGATATTGCAAAATATATCATATTTAGATGAAAACAAAGAACTCAAGTCAACCATGGCTTGGGTTCCTAAAAATGATTAAATTTGTCCTATTGTGTAGGAACAACCAAGGCAAGCTATCAACAGTATTTGGCATGTAGATAGTGGTTGTTCAAGACACATGACTCGTAATATATCTCTGTTAAACAACATACAACCATACAACGGAGGATATGTTATTTTTGCCGGGGACAAGGGAGGTAAGATTACAAAGAAAGGTACAGTGACTAATGGTGTATTAAGCTTTGAAGATGTCAATTTTGTAGAGGAACTAAAACATAATTTGTTTAGTGTCTCTCAAATTTGTGACAAAAAGTATTCAACACATTTCACTGATAAAGAATGTCTCATATTAAAACCAGGCTTTGTAATACCTGAAGAATGGATTTTATTAAGAACTCTGAGAGACAAAGACACGTATTTACTAGACATGAATGGTACACATTCATTTGTAACTACGTCGTGTTTGTTATCTAAAGCCTCGGAAAGTGACACATTGTTATGGCATCGTTGTCTTGGTCATGTCAACGTTAAAACAATGAACAAACTGGTTAGAGGAAATCATGTAATTCGCTTACCACTGAAAGAATTTCAACTAATAGAGTATTGTCTGTCATGCTCCAAAGGCAAACAACATAAACTTCCTCATAAACCAGTTGCTCATACACAAATTGACTCTATTCTTCAATTGCTACACATGGATTTATTCAGTCCTGTAAGTGTTTTGAGCTTAGGACGTCGTGCATATTGCTTGGTTATTACTAATGATTTTTCTAGATTTACATGGGTTTTCTTTTAAGCAACCAAAGATGAGACGCCTCATTTGCTAATGAACTTCATGACACTTGTGGAAAATCAGACTGATAAGACTATCAAATGCATACGGAGTGATAATGGCACCGAATTCTGTAATCGTATTTTGAATGAGTTCTGCGATTCAAAGGGGATAGCACGACAATTCAGTTCTGCAGGAACTCCATAACAAAATGGAGTTGTTGAAAGACGTAACAAAACCTTAATTGAAGTAGCTAGAACAATGTTATCAGCAGCCAAATTACCTTTATTCTTTTGGGTTGAAGCTGTTAACACTAGTTGTTATGTTCAGAATCGTGTTTTAATTAACAAACAACAAAATAAGACTCCTTATGAAATATTTTTCAAACATAAACCCAAAGTCAAATATTTCAAAACTTTTGGATGTTATTGTACTCTGTTAAACACATCTGATAATAAATCAAAATTTGATGAAAAAGCTGATGATTGTTATTTTATTTGTTATTCAGCCAACAAAGTAGCATATCGGGTTTATAATAAAGAACTAAACAAATTGTTGAGTCATTTGATATTGATTGGCACGAATATAACAAAACAGATGCAGGTTCTGCTCCTTCATGGGTTTATGATTATGCTTCATTATTTGAAACATTTAATCAAAAATCTGTTGTTTCTACAGCTGATCCAGCTTTGACATCCTCAATTCAATATATATTTGCTGATGATGTTGGATCTACATCTTCTCAAGCTAAAGGAATATCTTCAGATATACCTTCATCTTCTATTGCAGCTGTTCCACATTCTGTTTCTGAAACAGATTCATCTCATTTGGATATAGTTGTGGAACAAGAGCCATAAGTTTCTAATCAGAATTCATCTTCTACCTTAAATGATTCCATTGATACTATTCAAGTACCATATGAAGATCTTTCTATTGGTAATGATAATCAAGACGAAGAAATTGTTTATCAACCAGAAAGAGGGAACACTGTTGAAGAGCCTGTTGGTCATATGTCTAACTTAGATGAAGTTATCTCTGAAGATGCTATTCGACAACTGAGAGTTCATAGAAACCATCCAACGGAAGCAATTATCGATCCATTATCCTAAGGATTCAGAACTCGAAGTCGATCGGGAGCAATAAATACATGTCTATATTCATGTTTTCTATCTCAAATAGTGCCGAAGAATGTTGAAATGGCATTGAAAGAAAACAGTTGGGTAGAGGCAATGCAAGACGAGCTGATGTAATTCAAAAAGCTAAATGTTTGGCATCTGTGTGAATTACCAAAGGGTAAGTTGCCAATCGGCACGAAATGGATTTTCAAAAACAAGACAGATGAAAAGGATGTGATAGTTCGCAACAAGGCCAGACTTGTTGTACAAGGATTCTATCAAATTGAAGGTCTTGATTATGAAGAAGTATATGCTCCAGTTGCAAGACTAGAAGCTATACGAATTTTTCTGGCATATGCTTCGTACAAGAACTTCAAAGTTTATCAAATGGATGTGAAAACTGCATTTTTGTATAGTGAAATGAAGGAAGAAACCTATGTCTGTCAACCACCAGGATTTGAAGATCCTGATAATCCTGACTATGTATACAAGTTAGATAAAGCACTTTATGGTTTACACCAAGCACCTCGAGCTTGGTATGCCACTCTTACTGAACATTTACTTGCAAATGGTTATACAAAAGGTGCTATTGATCAAACTTTATTCATAAGGAAGACTGGTGATGATTTGATTCTAGTTCAAGTTTTTGTTGATGATATTATCTTTGGGTCTACCAATGATGACTTGTGCAAGGAGTTTGAGGCGGTTATGAAGAATAAATTTGAGATGAGTGCTCTTGGAGAAATGACGTTTTTCTTGGGAATTCAAGTTAAACAAGATGAGAAGGGAATACTGATACATCAAGAAAAGTATATTCACAGTATCCTGGATAAGTACAAATTCCAAAACTCCAAGACAGCTCCTACTCCTATGTCTTCTCGTCCTACTTTAACTCCAGATCTCATAGGAGAAGATGTTGATCAACACATGTATCAATCAATGATTGGATCCTTGATGTATCTCATGACAAGCAGACCTAACATAATGTTTCCTATTTTTTAGTGTGCACATTATCAAAGTAATCCAAAGGAATCTTACATGAAAGATGTCAAGAGGATTTTTAAGTATCTCAAGGGTCAACCCACACTTGGTCTTTGGTATCCTAAAAATTCTAATTTCAACTTATTTGCTTATACTGACAGTGATTATGTAGGATGTAACTTGGACAGGAAGTCTACTACTGGTGGTTGTCAATTTATTAGCAATAGGTTAATTTCTTGGCAATGCAAGAAGCAGCAGACAGTATCCACTTTGACTGCAGAGGCGGAATATGTAGCTGCATCAAGCTGTTGTTCACAAATAATTTGGATTCAACAACAACTTCTTGATTATGGCCTTAATATTTACGATCTAAAATCTTTTGTGATAATACTACAGTTTTGAACATTGTGAAGAATCCAATTCAGCACTTTAAGACTGAACACATCAACATCCGAATGCATTTCATCCGTGACTATTTTGAAAGGAAACTTATCCATTTGGAGTCAATTTCTACAGATGACAACATTGCTGATTTGTTCACTAAGGCGTTTGATTATTCCAGATTTGACTTTTTAGTTAAATCTTTAGGCATGATTAACCTTGGTTAACACTTATTTTTACACCCTTTTCAAAAATATTTTTTCTTTGTTTGTTAAAATTGTTATTTTTCTATCTAGATAATCACAATTTTAGGGGGAGAAAATTTAAAAATACAAAAAAATATTTTGTTCTTAGGGGGAGTTAAAAGATAGAAGAAAATTACAAAAAGATTTTGGTTATAAAATTCGAAAAATAAAAAATTAAGTTTTCATGTGTACATAGGAAATGATAATACATTTCTTGATTTTGAATCTTTGCATCCTAAGGCTTACAAGAAACTGACTTGGATTATGTTTGATATGTTGATAGACTGGATATTCAAGTATGAAAAGCACTATGTTTTGTGATGCACTGAAAGTAACTTTCTATGACTGAAATGGGTAACTCATCATGGTTTTGTTGTAACTCTGATTCCATGCTAAAACAACTGAAAGTTATAGTCTAGTCATACTCAAGCCAGTTACTTTTTGATTAAGTTTCTTTTAGATATTGTATATATATGTATAAAATCAAAATAAAAAAATGTAGATATACAAATGAAAACAAAATAAAAAGAGAAAAACAAACAAAATGAGCAAAAAGAAGCCTAAAAGGCCATATAGGAATAAAAGATGCCAATGAGCACATTAACAAAAGATATGTCAAAGACATACATACTATATGATAAATATTTTTCTTTTTGAGAATATGTTCTGACACAGGAGGTAAAATCAAAAGATGGGCATGTAAGTCCGACTTGGCATGTAAGTCCTAAACGTCTTGCGAGGGCAAAAACATAAGTCCGACTAGATGTTAAATAAGTTCTAAAACTTGTTAATATTCTGTGTTTAGAAATGTTTCTCATGCTAGTTATGCTCATAATAGATATTATATTAGAAAATTCGTTCTGAAAAGGCTGATCAGAAGTGAAAGGTTTAAGTCAAATTGGGGTGACTTGAAATCTCGAAAGTATCTTGAAGTTGGATAAGGTTCTACAAGATTTTTTATTGTGGGACACACTGCAAACATATAATTTAATAAAAACATGATAAAATCACAGCTTATGTGTCTAAGTAAACTTGAAGTCTAAGTTTAAATTAGACTCAATATATTGACAATCAACATAACCAGTTCTATTTATAATAAATCTGGATGATGGTAATGATTAATTTCTAAGACATATGATCCTATAGTTGAGAATTTATCAAAATATTAAGTTAATTAGAATAATTTTTGTGTCAAATTGATTTTTGTTAAAAGTATATTTTGATTATTTGTTTTAGTTTTCGTTCTTACAAAACGTTCAATATTAAGAGTGTTCGAATGATTGTAAACACTTAGCTAAACATAATCATTTTTCATAACAAATCATAAAGCTCAATAAAATCTTTAAAATTCACAACTTGAAAAATCAAAAAGTTAAAATTTTCAAAGAAAATTGAACTTTTCGTGCGAAAAGTTTACTTCATGCGAAAAGTTTCAAAATAAATGCGGATGAATTAACTGATGCTAAAGGTTCAACTTTATGCGAAAAGTTCATCATGCGAGAACTCTGACTTCTCACGCGAGAAGTCAGAGTGCTATATAAAGTACCGTGTGCGAAAAGTCAAGTATTCGCATACTATATTCTGAAATTTTCACTCTCAAAATTCTAAGTGTAGAAACTCTGTCAAAATTGAAAATAGCGTTCGTTAAGGTCGCCGGTTGATTTCCACACATAAATTAAGGTATAATGATGGTTATAACGTTGATTTGAGTATGTTTGAACTAGACCGAATACTCTAAGACTTGAAATAAGTTAAAACTAAAAAAATAAGCCTTAATAAATCTTAATAACGACCTAGACGACACTTAGGGAACATGTTTTAATGGCTGAAACACTTGAAATTTGACGGATTAAAATTTGAAGTGGAACAGACTTTTCGCATGCGAAAGGTCCTGTGCATATGAAGAGATGCGAAAACTTTCAAAACTATTCGCATAAGGTTAAACTTGTCGTGCGAGAAGTTGACTTCTGGTTAAGTTTAAATTCATGCGATAACTTGGACTTGTCGCATGAATCTGAATGTGTAGTTTTTGCACGAGAATTTGGAGTTTTCGTGCGAGAAGTTAAAAATTCAAATTTTTTTCTAAGTGTTGATTTTTCTTTTCTAAATTTTTTTTGAATTTTTCTTTGTGTACTGATATTCATGCTTAATGTTTCAGATGGCTCGTCCATTGGTTTTTAACAAAAACCATAATGCCATAGCTTATCTCGGTGATGTTTCTGGAGATAAAGCATTATTCCGATCACTTATCGAGGGGCTAAAGACATCTCATATTCATTATGCCATATCTATTAGTCCCATCATTTATACTGATGTTATTGATCAGTTTTGGCTAACGGCTACCCATGAGATAGACGAGGATGGAGAACCTTGTATTACTGCTGTGGTTAAGGGAAAAAGGGTAGTGATTACAGCTGAAGTAATCAACAATGTGCTATTGCTTGAGGATGTACCCAATGCACCTGTAAAGATTGATGATGATGCTGTCAAGGATTGTTTGACACGTATGTGTTACAATCATAGATACCCATATCTGGAGAAGAAGTATCTTCCACCCTTTTGGAAGTACTAGTTTCACATTGTCATCATTGCTTTAGCAATCTTAAGGCAGGCATGGATAGTTTGAGTGCGGTGTTCGAATCCCTGCTGATATCACTCGTTGATGATTTACCTTATAGCATATCAAAGGCAATATTTTTTGAGATGTAGAAGAAAATCATTGCTGTAGTGGGGAAGAAGTTTATCATGTACCCTCATTTTATATAGATGATAGTGAATGCTGCTCACCCAGAGCTAGCTATGTCTGATTCACCTACATATGTGGTCATGACTATAAAGAAGGATATTTTTACATATTTGATGGGAGCACGAGGGAATGCGTGGGATGGTTCACATTTCGCTAAATTGGGGATTTCTAGATGATTTTCAAGCTGAAGATTGACCGCTAGAGACTGATACTCCTCATGTGCAAAGAGATGTCACATCTGGTGCATCTACATCTACTGCTCATGCTGCTAAACTTGATACAGCCAGTCCATCAGCTAGTACTGCATCAGAAGCACCTAAGACTTCTCAGGGTGCTCCCAGATCTGAAGTGGATGGTGAGATAGATACATGGTTCTCCAACAGTGGGAGTGAGACTGACAGCGATCAGATTGGGAACAAACCGTATGTGTTACAGGAACGTCCCAGAGTGCGTGAAACTCCAGCCAAACGCACTGCTGAGGAGCGTGATACTAATTTTATTCCTGAGGAGACTCCTGTGACTAGGGGGAGAAGAAAGTGGATGGCGAGGAGAGCAGGTGAAAGTCCTCGTGGTAGGGGTAGAGGACGTGGTGTGTTAAGGAAATGTCGGACCCCAGTGACCACTGAGCCGATCATAGAGGAGCCTATTGTTACAGAGACTCTAGTCACAGAGAGTGAGGCAACACTAACTGTACCAACTGAGTTGCCCACTTCTACTGATGACAGTTTGAGGACTCCTCCCAGAGACAAATGGATGATGCGACCATAAGTATGGATGACTTCATAAATACACCCCATGAGTTAAGACAAGGTGCTAGTACGTCTACTAGTTCACCTACGCATATTACTCTTGAAGAACGTGTACACAATTTAGAGGGGGAGATGCTTGAGAAGACTAAGGAAGTTAATGATCTATAGATACACTTAGCTGATAGAGATGAAAGGATTAAGAATCTTGAACATCAGTAAACTTTCTTATTCAGCTATGTTCAGATTCTGTAACAGAATTTTCAGGACTTCGCTTCAGGTGGTTCATCTCAGTTTACTAATCAAGGAACCACTAAAGTTGGAGAAAGTAGCGAACAGCAAACTGCTGATCCAGAACCTGTGATAGACCCGATCATTCCTACAGAGCATCCTGTTGATCCTGTTGTTTAGGAAAGGACAACAGAGACTGCTGAAGCTGGTCAAGCATCACCGTCTACTAAAGTTTATATGACTACTGAGGACCAGCGTGTAGTTTTTACTGGAGAGGCATTTGTTGAGCATAAACACATGATGCCTACCCCAAGCCCAGTTGATGATGAAGATGAAGGATTAGATTTGATTGATTATGATTCATCTGAGGATGGTGATGATGATGAGGATGATTATGATGATAATGGTGATGATGGTAAAGAGGGAAATTATGATGATGATGATGGGGGAAATGATCATGATGATCAGGGTGGTGACATTGGTTCTACAGCTACAAGTGATGCTGGAACATGAGCACTGAAAATGTCTTTGGAACAAGCCTCGATGATTCAGTTGATTACACTCCACTAGACCCAGAAACAGAGGCTGCATATGAGAGAGAATTTTACACATTCCAGCAAAGTCTTACTGCTGAGGACAGGAAGAAGAGTTTGATACTTTTGATGATATGGAAGAGGGTTTTGAGTATACAGATATATTTGGTAACAGTCTAAAAGATTTATTTTCCGATACTTTGATTGAAGAAGGTGAGATTGTGGGGGAGTCGAGCAACACACAGACGACTGACAAGACAGTAGATGTTACAGACCAAAGTGCTGTGCCTCAGGTCGGTAACCTAACAGTTAGTGCTCCTCCTCCCCCAACTTATGTTCATACGCTGAGGCATTCCAAACCTTTCACAAGGTACAAAAACTCAGAACCTATCATTAGTTGGGCGTACGATCAGGAAAAGAAGATGTATGTTGTAAAGCGAAACGGCGGAGCAATATAGTACTTTGAAGATGAGCACGACTTTCATACGCTCAGAGCATCGGATTTATATGCAATGGGTCATGTCCCGTTCTTTAACCCAAGTAACTACAGCAAAGCTAATTGGATCAGGAATATGATATGGAGACAAAGCAAGTCTAACTTTAAAGACTTTAAGACAGCCAAATCTAAAGTTATTGAAGATGAGACCATGATGGACCCAAACCTGAACAAGCCAATAAAGATAAGGGTTTATAGACATCCAAGATATGCTAAGAATATTCCGTCACGCTCCTGTGCCAATTAACAGTTTGTCTAAGCTAAAGGGGTGGAGTTATGAAAAGGATAGTGGTCATGTAGTGATTAAGTGTGAAGATAAAGAGTTCTGTATCATTGACCCTGTTGATCTGCTACAGTTTGGTATAGAAGATTTGATGAAGCTGCAGGCATGTCCAATTATAGCTGATGAATCTGTACACTTCATAGTGGCATAGTTTGGTTGGATGATTACGAAGGCCCTGGATAACAAGATGTATGCATATGGGGGCAGTTATCAGGTTGCAAACGTGGACTTCTAACAACATTGATTTACTGAGCCTAGGGGTATATTGTAGGGGTTGAACCTAAGAGGCTCGGGAAATCAAATCAAGATGAAGATCAAGATCAAGTCACGCGAGAACCTAAAGTTATCGTGTGAAACTGCTTCTCACGCGACAACTACTAGTCGCGCGAGAACTGATGTTTTCACACGAGAACTTCTTCTTATTTATAAATAGAAGTTTTGCTTTGTAATAGTGAGCACTTTTGATATAGATATTTTCATTTTCCTTATTTGTACTACTGCACTGTAAACGAATCAGAGATCTATTGATTTGGAAGTTTATTTACTTGTGTGTTCTTCATTTCTACAATCTCATTCTTATTACCGTAGTGTCTATATTCTGCATATTCATTACGATATCGATCTAATTGTATCATGATGATCCATACATTCAGCTTGAACACTATTCATCACATTCTCTATAGTGACAAGCGTTCACCGTATTTTCCTTGAAATCACTGTTTATCATAATTTCTTAATCAACTACTCATCATATTTCTTTGAATTTATTTTTCATCGTATTTGTGATTCACAACTGTTGAAGAACATAAACTATTCATCGCATTTGTTAAAGAACTTTTGACTGCATTGTTTGTTTCACTGTTCACAACATTAATTCATAAGCGTTTGTATCCCAGGATTGTTCTCAGCATTAGTTTGTGAC
The DNA here is from genome assembly GCA_025506505.1 of Flaveria sonorensis. NCBI lineage: Eukaryota > Viridiplantae > Streptophyta > Magnoliopsida > Asterales > Asteraceae > Flaveria > Flaveria sonorensis. The sequence goes on along the minus strand of CM046427.1, from coordinate 16,795,006 downwards.
GCTTGACTATTTTTTGGACTTTGGACTGATTAGACATTTGGACTTATAATTAATCTTAATATCAATACACTAAGTCAAAAATCAATCTAATCACTATCTAAACAAATTAAAATCAAGTAACAATCATGGATACACTATATTCAATTAAAAGAGATCATAATCCAAAACCACCGATGTTAAGACATAAATCTAAGTTTAAACAATGGAAAATGTGATTCGGGAACTATCTAATTGGTGTTGATGCAGAATACTCAATTTCTATCTACAGAGGTCCTCTCATTCCCACTACTTTAGATGCTGATCAGTACCGTACTGTCAAAATTCTAATGGAAGATCCTAACTTGATACTCAATCTAGAAGATTACATGAAGATCAAGATTGATTTGAAAGCACACTCTCTACTCACTCAAGCTTTAAAGCTATATGTGCTTAAAAGATTGGAGAAGAATAACATAGCTAAAGGGTATGGGATGCACTCAACATCATGTGTGAGGTCATCGAGATTAACAAGAATAAGCTTATGAATAAGTATGAGACATTCCATCACATCAAGGGTGAATCCATCTCCAGACTGTTGCATAGTTTTATTCATCTAGTGAATGATCTGGAGATCATGGGTGTCACTTACAAAGCAAAGCATGTTAAGAAGAAGATGCTTCATTCACTACATGAAAGCTGGAAGCAAAATATGACTATGCTAAAAAAACACGCTTGATCTGGAGAACACCAGCTTAGAGATCATCATTGCCAAGATTAAAGCATTTGATCTTGATGAAAAAACAAGAAATCATGGGGTCCATAGGTTATAGAGGCATATAAATTTCCTGCTAAAAGTCATTTAGTGCAAAATACCTTTGTTACAGAAGAAGATGACTTCATGTCAGCACATGAAGCCCAAGATCTACAACATTTATGTCAGCCCCTCAAATCAAGATAAACAAGCCATGACCCCCTACTGCATGATAAGTAAATTAAACATTCAAATCATGCAATCACACTAGGCCAAAAAACAACTTACTATGATTTTGTGTCTAGTTTTGAAGCCTATCTTGGTGGAAGACTCACAGTTGCACATATGATTAAGGATGATTTAGAAGAGATGGATTCTGATGATGTTGAAGAGATGGAACTTCAATGGTAAATGGCCATGATCTCCTAAGAGGCAAAAGACAAAATAGCAAAAAGACATGCCTGCTGAATAAGCAACTACATCCAGGAAGCATGTAGAGGAAGAATCACTAACCATGGTTCCATACACACCTCCTACCTCAACTAAAGAGGAGGCTGCCATAAGCTCTTTGATTGAAGAACTTGATACATAATCTTTTGGTGATTTGTTTATTGATGAAGCCATTTTGGAGATCATCAAAGAAGCCGGTATGCCTACAGAACCATTTGTATTCATTCCTCAATAGCCCATTATCTATGCGAGAGAGCTTTGAATGCATATAATTTCTATTGTAACTCTAAATGGGGAGCAAAAGGAAGTCATTAGGAGGTTTTTTGCGGAATTCATAACAAAATTACAAGAAGAAGAAGACAGTGTAGTGTTTGAGACTACTAAACCAACTGAGGCTATTGAGTCTGATTTATCTAAACTGTAGACATATTTAAGAAGAAGAAAGTACTTAGCTGAGAAGGCAAAGAGAAAGAAGCCTATGGTTGAAGAGGATGCTCCTAAGCCTAAAAAGATGATAAGAGAAGACAAACTACGCATTTTGTTGTTGCATAGTTTATGGAAGAACATATTCAAGAAACTAAGCAACTAGCCATGGAACAACATATTATTAATCTTGAAGAAGGAGTGATTGAGGAAGGTTACACTCTTGAGGAAGGCATGTATGATGAGCCTAAATTCCAAGAAAGCCCCTAATGAAAAGAATCAACAGTTGAATAGATGGTGGCAAAGGCTCAGACTCAAGACCTGATGGTCAAAGACATGTTCCTTATTTAGCAGGGATATGATGCAAATCATGTGTTTAGCATGACTTTTGAGGCCATGTCTGAAGAGATCAAGAAGGTGGAAAGACTACTTAATCCTATAGTAGAAACAGAATATGAGTTGAGGAAAACTGAAGAACTCAAGAAGGGAAAGCTAAAACAAATTCCTCTTCTACTGCTGCTTCACCTCCTTAAATACAACCACCAGTATGTTATCCATTTCCTGATCCTTACAAGATGACAGATAGGGAAATAAAGAACTTTCTTGCTAGAAATAGTTTTAGCATGAGAAGATTAGGTCCAATGAAGATCAAGTCTCTTAGAGCATCTATGCTAAGAATCATTAATGAGTTAATAGAAAAGATGAAAGCTGTTGAAGAAGAGATTGTACCAAGTCGACCGTGACAAGGAAAATCAGCATAACAAGTTCAAGTTTCTACTGAAGATCATGACTTAACTATAACTCTATTGAGAAAACATTTAGAGTGGTTCAAAAAACCATCCCAGTTATAAGTACTAGAGGGATTAACTACTTCTAAAATGCTCCAGGGTGTTTCAGCTCCTGAAAGCAAAGTTAATGTGAAAATAATTGCCTGGAAGTATGATTCTGATTGGAACATGTTCATGGACAAGATAATCTTAGGTTTAGTTCAATTCTTCACAAAATATATTGAATTAATAAAATTTCCTGAAGATTCCTGACCTGAAAGAACTTGTTGACTTGGAACTCATCAATCAGGCTGCAATGTCAAGGGGATATCAATTTATGGACATTTTGAAGATGTTCAAAAGGACTAACAACTTCAAAGCCGTTAAGGAGATATGCATGGGAAAAGATATATTATTCAAAAATCTCTTTGAGTAGCAAAAGAAGAAGAAGACAGTAGAAGAGTTGATAGTCCCAAAGGGGAGCATAAAGCCAATAGAAGAATCAAAGAGAAAGAGAGTTGCTGGTACACATCAAACAATACCAATCTCTAATGTCAAGTATAATGAAGAGACATATGAGTTGGTGATTGTAAGAGGTCGGGAAGGGAAAACTGGCCTAGAGATAAGATTAGTTAGTGCTTACGAAGTGTGGCTGCTAGATGAATCATATATTGTTCACTAGGCACTTTGAAATCCCATCCAACTAACTCGAAGAGAATAATTGCAATTCTTCCTTAAATGCATTAGGATTCTGAAGATTGCTTATGATAGGATCAATGGTTAACAAGAATCCAATAGAAGAAGAAGAGTGCCTCTCAACTTTGCTAATATATTAAAGTTAAAGATCAATATTGCAAGAGAACTTGTAGTTCGTAGAGATGATTTGTCAACCATAGCTATTTATGATCCTCAGTCATTGAAGAAAGTGCCAATTGATGCTCTTCGGAGAATGAGAGAACTCACCATTCATGTTCTTGATAGAAGCATGATAAGAGAGGCAAGAGAATTCCATGTCATGATCAACTACATTCTGGACCTTACTAATCCAAAGTGTATCGCTTTCACCCTAAAGCATATCCCACCATTGTACCAGTTCAACCAACAACAAAAACCGTAGCTACAACATCAACAGCAACACCATCAATAACATAACCAACAACAACAACAAGAACAACAACAACTACATCAGCTTCAACTTCCATAACAATCCAAACATCCACATCATAACAACTACAAACAATAGCTAAAGAACCACCAGAATCTTCACATCTTCCATCACCCAAACACACTTGAAGTACTTAGGCTGCATAATCCTTAGGGGGAGTATTGTTGGATCCTGAAAGGATCATGCATGCCAATTAAAGTAGTGATGAAAATCGTTTTGGTTGAACATGCGAGTGTGGATTTTTGAGGATGAAGTATAAAGAAATACAGATGAGGAAAAATACTAAGTATTATTCAACCACATTAGTCTTTACGGGCTAACAAAGACAAATATGGATGAGCATTTGTCTACCCGCAAAGAGCTAATGCGGGTGAACTAAAACAAATACATATGCCTAACAACAACAAATGCGGACAAGACTTCGATACCCACTAAAACAAATGTGGATGCACAAATGACAAATGCGGGTGAAGAACTTGTTTTTGCAGATACTATTATCATGTATTTTGTGCTTAGTATTCTAGATTGTATGTTAGGGTATTTAAGTTATTGTACAGGTCATAGTGTCTGGCCTATAAATAGATAGAATTTTTACCCTTATGTAACTCTTGTACCTCTCACACAACCCTACAACCTGATTACACATAAACCCGTATTGTAATATTAAATTCTTATTATTGAAATCAATTGAGATAATCGATTCTTATTGGTTTTTTTACCCAGCTAGAATTCAAAAACATGAAAAACGGATGAAACGCAAGATGTGCATATACAGAGAAGGACGGGATAGGCGAACGGCGCTAGGCCACCCCTATCCTTTGCTTCAGTCAAGAACCCCCAAGGGATGGTCACATTTAACTTTTCATTTTATTCTTCTTATTCTCCAATCTTGTTTTCCAAGTTTTCTCTTTAGAGAAAACACTAGCCACCATTAACCCTTTCCCATTGTTCAATCTTCATCATCATCGTCGATTCATCAATATATTCATTGTTTTTGTTAGACCCTAAAAGGATAATGAATGCCAATTCAAGTGGTGAGTGGTAAGTTGTTCGCGTTGAAAATTTACAAGTCTTAAAGTTAATGCTGATGAAGAAAAAAAGATATGAATGAAGAATAAAGTCTATGTGTTGCACATCCGCATTAGTCAAATGCAGATGACTTAGGAAAATGTGGATTAGCATTTGTCCATTTGTATATGACTAATGCGGATGTAGAAGAACAAATTTTGATGTTTAAAAAAAGAAATGCGACCAAGATTTTGGTCATCAGCATTTGCAAATGCGGATGAACCAAAACAAATGCTAATGAACAAAATAGAAATGCTTATACAGTTAATGTATTTTTGTACTTAGATTATCCAATATATTTTGTTAGGGTAGTTAAGTGAATTGTGTAGATCATTGTATATGGTCTATAAATAGATAAGTTTGTTACAAATTTTGTAACCCTTACATCCTTGGACAAACCCTGATAACCTTTTCTGTATTTCATCATTTGCTATCAATATACAGGTAATTTTGAGTATTATCATTGGGTTTGATATGTACTTATTGTATATCTGCTATAATCATGCACTGAATTCAATCTAGTATATCTGGTCCTATTGATTCTAACCTAGTCAGTTCTTGAGCAATTGTTGGTTATCAAGTCTTCATCATAGTTAATCTTTTGTCTTTTACATGTTAAGGTAATCAAATCCATTTTTTTTATAAGTTTAGTTCTTATTTGTTCATGTTCTTGATGTTATTTATCAAGAATCATCAAAGTCATCATCTAATGTTCATCTACTCTTAAAATTGTTGTTAGATCCCGAAGGAATTTCGCGTTTGATGATTAGATCATTACAAGCTGGTAAACTCTAGTTTTTTTACTACTCTTGTAATTGTTTACTTTAGTTTATAATTTGTGGTACTCAAGTCTTATGGAAAATTGTGAAGAAAAATTTTTCACAAATATTATATGATTGTTAAAATGTGATTAAACACACTCAAACATGAAAAGTTTGGATTATGCATGTTAATCGACAAATAACGCGAACCAAAATGTCAAAACATTATTAAACAAGATGGAATTGAAATCAATGATAAGTTATTAGTCTAATTCTGAAATAATTCAAAAATGACATAAAATAATTATTGTTTAGAGTCTCGGGTAAAACAGAGTCAAGATTTGTGGAATTGAATTAAATGGAAAAAAGTTAAGATTTAAAAAAATTGTTGTCATAAATTTAAGTCATTTTGTACACATTATAACTTCAATCATTTTGGAGTCTCGGGGATTTCTCTAACTAATCTAAGTGGTCTCACCTTAACCCAACATTGTTTGATCCTTCAGACATATTAGACAAAACTGAAGTGAATGTCAAATTTGGGAAATTCGGCTAGAATGTTAGTCTATGTTTGTGAGGTTATATCTCACTCGTACTTTATTCATTTAAGTTGATTGTTTTTTCTAGAATTTATTGTTTTAACTTTCTATAACATCAATTCCAAGATAGATACACACACTTATCGATTTTATCTTCTTCATCGACCTGTAATTAGTCGACCTTCACATTTGGGAAAGCTTTAATCACAATTGGTTAAGGGTTCTCATCATCATCATATAAGGGATCTTTATACATGTTTAGTTGGATTATCATCATCAACATCTCTCAAATCGATATCAACTTCTATTAGACTATCTTCCTCTTGTGTTCATCAGTTCGATCTTTAATCTGGTTAACCATGAGGAAAACCATTGGTGTCTAATCTAGCATTATTCTTATTCAAATCACATCTTATTATCAAGTGAGTATTCATTGCCCATTTATTTGTTTTATATTTTGGAAAAAATCATGTGATTTATATTCAATCATTGTTATTCTATTTTAAAATTCAATTCAAAACATACTATGTTATTACTTGTAATTATGTGTGCATAGTCAGATTAACCCGATGATACACAATCATTAATTCATGCAACCACAATAATATTAATAGATCTAATAGTTTGACAAACCCACCCAATTTGTTTATTTGCATGGTGATTGAAACTGGAATCATATATTCTATAAGACTTCGTCTGCGGACTGAGAAATTCAGTCATCACGTTTGATTGTGTTGGTTTGTCTTTTATGTTACACTATTGCATTATAAGTCTTGACATTTCCATGTGAATTAAATTGTTTTCAATCATTCTAATAAATCTATATACGAATGCAAACATGTATTTACTCACCGGCTAATTCGTAAGCTACCTCGTTACTTTTTCATATGATTTCATGAATGTTGATTAGTGGATTTCTAAATCCGCATATAGGGCTTTGACATAGTCAAAAGTTAAAGATAATATAATCATGTTTACTTTAGTTTTTATTTAATTGTAATGTATCATTTGCTGTACTTACAACGCATATGTATTTGTTCATGAACTGTCAATACTTGACAAATATTTTGAATGAACTTCAAAAATTGTTTGCTAAAATTTTAACGAACTTTAACATGATTTCTATATGGATATTGATTTTCTCTCACAGGCAAAATGTGCATGTGTCAACCTGCTATTTTTGCATGCTTATTTGACTAAAATTTTACAATCTCAAAAGTTTCAATTCCAAGTTTTTTAATATGTATGTTGGGTTGACATATTCCACTAATTTTGATATATTTCCATATTCATCCTATTCTCCCCCTAAATTCTTGCATATTTTTAAAACTTTTTATACAAAAATAAAAATTTTCTTTTGCTTGATGGAAACAAAAATTTCAATTTCCATCTTTCCGTATTCATCCTATTCTCCCCCTAATTTTTTCCAAATTATATGCTTTCAAGATATAGTATTACCATTAGTAAGATGAGAATTCATTAAACTAAGTAATGAATGATTGGTAATACTTTTGCATGAATCATGTTTACCTACCATGAGATCATACCAATCTTAAGTCTTCTCTGATTTGAGTGATTGTTTTGAGAATATACATAGACTAATACAATGTTGATTGCGATATTGTTGTCTACTTAAACTCATGCATGGTATTAATGGTTAATTTAAATGGTGAGCTTTTATCATGTTTTGTGTATGTTTAGGTAATATGTATGTACCCCACACCCGGACATATGCTAAGATCAACCCTCCTCAAGATATGTAAGAAAGAACTTCCAATAACATTTAACCTAGTTTCTTAGGAGTATAAATGCTCAATTTGATCCATATTGGGGTTGATCCACATTGGAATTTGTAAGAGCTAACATAAAGGCTGATGCAACCAAAGAGAACCAAATAGCTCTCAGCATGCACATGTGAAGTACAAGGAAAGTTTGTAGGACCGGTGAAGGGTGGTCAATGCAACAGTCTCACAGGAAGGAGAGGTGTCACACCCTTAAAATCCACGTGCGGGGTTTTACCGCAAGGCGTGTGACATACCAGGATCTCAATCATTAGTTACTCAGAACGACTCTATATGAACAAACAATCAAAATTAGAGTTTAACTTTAAAATTTACGGAAGCGTTTAATAAACCAGAAAGACCAAAGTAAAGCAATATAATGTAAAATGCGCAAACACACGCGCCCAAAGTAATACCAACAAATACTTAAATGTTTAATAACCAAACCAAAACAAAGTTTCAATCATGCTGACAACTACAATGATGCTGACCCGTGCACGTGATCCTAGGTAATGGTAACCTCAACCTGAGAATAGCATACTAAAAGAGTCAACACAATAGTTTGTGAGTTCAAGAGTTTGCGTTATTCATAAATCAGTAATAGTTGCAAAATATAAGAAGTGCATTGAAATAGATAGCTAGTCTATATTCATAAGTAATAATCATAGTGATTTCGCGATTGAGTTCAAGAGTTTGCGTTAATCATAAATCAGTAATAGTTGCAAAATATAATAAGTGCATTGAAATAGATAGCTAGTCTATATTCATAAGTAATAATCATAGTGATTTGGCGATTGAAGATGACTGTGTTTCGTTTGTTGCCTCCCGTCACGACTTACCAGGTCGTGACGATGTCTGTGTTAGGACAAAATTGCACCCGTTTGACCTCGAGTCGCACAGGTGGGGCTCGTCAGACCCGGTAGTACTGCCCAAGATTTCCCGTTAATTATCATTATTAACAATCCGAAAGTGTGAGGACTTTCATGGTATGCAACACTATATTATACTATACACAACTTATAATAGTAAAGCGTTTATAAAACCAGTATGCTATCTCCCCCAAAAGAGAGTATGTAAAAGAGTGGGGCTTGAACTCACCTGGTGTGCACAACAAAGACTTAAGAGCTTAACTTGAAAGAGAGAGTGGAAAGACAACCTTCAGAGGTCACCTAGAACACGCAAGTACATAAGTACGTGTACATAGAATCATGATGAAACCCTAAGTGCTCTATAAACCAAAGAACTCAAGGTTTTGGAAAACAAGACACATTGACCCAGTTGACCCGTTTGACCCATTGGTGACATTATTGGTGAAATTCCATTCAACAAATATAACAGCTCATCACACATGATTATCATACAAGTTGTTCACATATATCACTTCATTAACCCCATGTACTTCCTAGATCATGAAAAACCAGATTTTCATACAAGTCATGCGAATCTCAAATAATCATCGTGTTCAACATATATATATCATAACCCATGCATCATACACAGAATCAAATCATGCACAGCATGCCATGTGAAGCCACTCACGACTTCACACCCTAAACCCTGCCAATCCTACTAAGTAGGGGCCTCAGATTCGCACGCGTGTATGACGATCATCAACATATTATTCAACAGAAGCCACGCCAACCAAAATATTCAACCATGATCTATTACAACCCAAACAATAGTACTATCAATACCCATATGACCCATCATCATGTATACCCACAAAAAGACCAAATCTTTCAATTGACCAATTAAACATTCATACAACCCAAACAATGCATTCTACCATATTAGAAATCATCCATGAACATGCTAACATGATCCAAAAGTCACAAACATGCCCAATTCATCATATTCAAGATTTTGTGCAAATAAAGTTTCCCTTTTGGGAAAGTGCATCCCAAAATCTATCTAACACCCAATATACTCATGATTTCATTAACAATATACCAATTCAAACTCATGCTATCATCTAGACATGTTCTACACATCAAATCATCATGATTCATCAATCTTCAAAACCAAAAGTTTCTACTATTGATAACTTATGCACTACATCATCCATTCTTAGGTTTCTAGCATCAACATCATCATTCTAACATCCCCATAACATCATAAAAACTTTAACAACATCAATTCATCATCAAATCATCATATTCATGCAATTAAAGTTACTATTATTAGTAATTTATGAACAACGCATCAAAATCGTAACTTTCTTGTATAATCTACGTAAACTAGCATCTATACAATCTAACTAACATTCCCATATCATCAAACAACCAACAATTCAACATTCACATCAATTTTTGAACCCTAACCCTCGGCCAACATAGAAACACATGAAAAGAACCCAAAACTAACCTTTAAATCGTGTGTTGGACAAGGATTGGAGTTTGCTACACGTTGATCACTTGGAACTACACAAAATCGATGTTTGTTGCTTGATGTTTGTCAAATTTCGCAAAGGGAGAGGGAGAGAGTGCAGGTCGCGGCCGATGGGTGGGATTAGGGTTGGGTTTTTCCTTTTTTTTATTTAATTTGTTATAATTACCACTTAAACCCTTGTAATTTGTATTTTATAAAAACAAAGCTTTTAAATTCTTTTCAAAAGGTTTTTAACTAAGAATAACAAGCATATAAACTAGCAATAATAATCATATGCATTATCTTTACTAGTCACACAATACACGAATTAAATACACACGTTTTCACGTTACGCGATAAAATTCACAATTAATATTTAAATCGCGTAATCACAACTAATAACCAACATAGCTAGTTAAATAACTATTTGTTTATCATTATTAATTATTATTAAGTCACCAACGTTCAACGACAACTAGTGTGTGCTCACGACACGTGTATGCAAGACTTAACGGAACTAATGGAGTTTGGTAACGGAAAATTACCGGATGTCACAGAGAGATATGAAACACTTAACAGATCAAATAGGGAACCGGTTAGATGATACAAAAAAAGGTAAAAGAACAAGAACAAGAACAAGAACAAGAACACTCAAGAATGATGTATATTGCTCTCAAGTTCTTACAAGTGTTACAAAGCATACATGAAAGATACAAGTACTTGAGACACTTTATAGTACATCATATAGCCGGCCATACTTTGAAGGCCAGCTGGAAACACTAATCTAGACAACAATATCAATGTAGAGTCAAAAGGAAGATTGCTTTTTGACTTGTGACTATGACATGCCATAGATCAGATCCTGATATATTAAAACAAGGATAAAAGTACATAGTTGGAAAGTTACAGATAAAAGACCTTAATCTATAGTGACAAAAAGTATGGACTTTTGCAGGATCGGTTTTGACTCTAAACATAGAACTCACTAAGTCTCACTTGATCGATGAAACATTGAATCTTAAACTAAAGTTGATAATAATATACGAAGTTAATAAAACAAGAGAATGGTTTTCAAGATACTTGTATATATTACTTCTCAACTCAGTATTACAAGACTCTTAAGCTCATGCTACATAAGTTACAATGAGAAACTATATATACTACTATCTACAGCTGGTTATACTTGGAAAACCAGCTAGAATCTACTACTAGACAAATACTACATTGCTAGAAGCAAAGTATCTAAGATAAAATAATATCCTAGATAAGGTAGTCATGACAGGTCCATGACTTACCTTTTGGCACCAACTAAGAATGGTATATGTACTAAGTTGAAATAGTGAACAGTGGATTAAAGTATGGTCAACTACTTGGGTTAGGAAAAGCACCATGCAGTGTATCAGAGTCTGTCAGACAGACCATACTTTTGTCCACTGGTTCATAGTTGATTCTTCCGAGGCCATTTATACTTTAAAAGAAACAACTTCTTTTGAATCTTCTACAGGTCTTTATGACTTTATTCTTCGGAAGACTTTATCTTGGATCTTCTAAGTGTGAATACTTCGGAAGGAGAACTGCTTGGTGTTCGAAAGACTTTGTTCTATCCTTCGGAAGTTCTTCATATACTTCGGAAGGAAAACTACTTAGTCTCGGAAGACTTAGTTTTCCTCCGAAAGCTCTTTAGACATAATGCTTCGGAAGATCTTTGACATAGCCACAGAATAGTAGTTTTGTTTTTTTGAAGACTTCTTCAACTTGTACACAAAATTCTTCTAAGTGTTGTTTTGGTTGCACCAGCCTCATATGATCCAACAACTTTTCACCAACTTATATAAGTTGGTGAGTCTTCAGAGTGGCAGCAGAAAGTGGTTCAGCTTTTCTCAAATGGTGATTTAGAGAAATCATGTCTTCACTATCTTTGGAAGAAATCAGTCTTTGGCTTTGGAAGACTTTGTCCTTGAAGCTTCGAAAGACTTCATCTTTGGCTTCAGAAGATATGGTCTTTTGGCTTTGGAAGATTTGATACTTAGCAAAATTTCCCGAGTAATATCAAATCTTTCAAAGTAACTTCCTTGTACTTCATTTCTTCATGCTGAGAGCTCTTGGTTGGTCTTTGGTTGCATCAGCCTCTAAGTGTAGTCCTTACAAACTCCCCGGCTAATGGTACCAAAACTAAAGATATCTTTGATTCTTGATCTTCATCTATTGACAGTCCTCATTAGAATCAAGACCATTCCTTTGATTATCAGCTGGTCAGGATTATTTAGACTCTCAAAGTACCTCTTTATGTCATAGAGATCATGAAGAGGGAGGTCAAGCATGTTTTGCTAGAAATACAGGTCTTGACCTCCTTGATCTCTAGTGACATACCATCTATCTGGATTAGTGGTAAACATCCAAGACACAATGGGTCTCTCAACAACAAGAGGCTCTTCTTGAATAGGAGTTGGATGAGCAGCCTCTTCTTGATCACCCTTAGGATGTTCTGACCTATCCTGAGGTATAGAGGTGGATGCCTTGGAATTCTTCTTCTTCTTCTTCTTGTCCCTTCTAATGGCCATCCTTTTCCTCTTTTTGTATTTTAACTAAGAAGACTGGCTTGCAGTACCAGATTACTCTTATTTGTCTTCCTCAGTTGGTTCCTTGTCCTTTACAGGTTTAGAAGGAGAAGGGTCAGGACCCTGCTGTGAATTAGAAGATGAAGCAGGCTATGATGCAACACCAGGTCCAGGTAGTGTTGTCTCTTGTTGTTCAATCTTGACCTCAGCTTTAGGTGTAGCCTGACTTAATAGAGAATGTAAGTCAACCAGCTAACCCCTCTTGATTTTCTGCTTGATCATTCTAATGTTCTTATCCATGGTGGATAGAGACATTGGACCAAGTCTCCTTTCGGAGAATCCATACAGCTTCAAGAAGCTCACCATCTTCTATCCGTCAGCGGATTTCATCAAGTCTGATCTAATGGTGGTTCTTGACTTTGCAGCCTCTTCCCTCATCTTCCTCTTAGCAGCTTTTTGCTCCTTTAGAACTTGTTACTCAAGCTACTTGAGGTATTCAAATTCAATGTAACCGTATGGGATAGATATGAGTTCATCAATGTTGTAGTTTCTGGACCCTTCCATGTTAGCTAGTTCATTCAAAGGGATAGATATGAGTTCATCAATGTTGTAGTTTCAAGACCCTAAATAGTTTAATCTAGCTTCCCTTAACTCATCATCTTGAGTGCTTGGCTTGGGGGCAGCCTTGATTACAGCTTCCATGAAGCCAGGGGTCCTACTTGAACTCTCTTCCCTTGCCTTCCTCTTCCTCTCTCTTTTCTCCTCCTCTATCCTGAGGAGTCATGTTCCTTTTACCTTTGTCACTCATAGTCCTGGGTGACTTAGGTTGGAGAGAGCTTTGGCCTTTATTGCTTGGTTCTTCACTTAAGCTCTGGCCAGAGAGAGGCTGTGAGACACCTTCACCAGCTGGTGCCTCAATGATGGTAGTAGATACTGAGGGTGCTGAATCAGCTTCTGTCTCAAGGTTCATAGGTTCAACTGCTGGGCCTTCAGTCAAGGTTTCCCCTTCAAAGCTAATCTTAGGGTCCACCTCAACATCCAGTTGACTAATAGTCTTGCCTGCTAGCCTCTGTCTATATAATCTTGTTCTCAGCTTGAACTCTTCAAGAACCCTTTGTTGAATCATATCAGCCAACCTGCAGCTTGCCTGTTTTGACTTAGGTTGGCAATAGGAGGTCAACTATGTAGGTGCTCTCATAGTATCTCAGGTTAAAGATGTTGAAGTTATCTTGTTGACCCTGAGACCTAGAGATTACTAGGGCTCTCCTTTGATCATCATACCTCCATCCCACTATTGGGTTTTCAGTAAGGTGAGATGGAGTATACATAGCCCTTGGTATACCCTCCTTAAACAAACTTTGAATGAGATAGTCCGCATCAATGTGAACTTGAGGAGGTTGTTGAGTATGGACAACTACAAGTGAGGGTGGTGAGTCCTCTATGTCCATACTCTGAGAGAAACTCCCAGGTTTTGTGATTGTAAGTAGGACTTTCTCCCCTTTTTGGTAGCATCACCCTCTTGCACAGGGTAGCTAAGAGTTAGGTCCACCATATCCACAGGTTCTTGTGGGCCTGGTTGAGTCCTCTAGATGGGTCTCTCAGCTAACTTGCCCTTGAGATCGGTGATCTCAAGTTGCTAATCATTGACTCTTCTTTGTAAGGTAGTCACCTGAGATTCTAGGTGGCTGACCTTTGAAACTAAATAGGTGCAGAGTTTATTTAGTTTGTGCATGTTTATTTGCATACTCCCCTCATCTTCATCAGAAGAATCACGGGGGGATGTGAGAATAGAACCAAGGTCATCTTCCTTATCACCAGCTTTAGTTTCTTGGCTGATGGTTTTCCCCTGCACATTGACAGCTTCAATAGAAGTGTCATTAGGCTGAGTTGCCATGGTTGAGGTCCGAATGATGTAATCACTTGCAAAAGTGAGAGCCTCTTCCAAGAAGGTCCACCTCAGTTGTGGGTGGATGATGTGGGCTAGATGTAGGTGATGCATGAGCACTCATCTCTCCTTGAGCAAGGATAGAGAAGAGAGATTCATGGTCCTCACTGAAACTTATATCTTTATCATCATAGATTTCAAGGTTGGGTGTTGTTTGGTTAAAATCAAGTGGCAGGGGATGGTAACTTTCCCCTAAAGGTTGATCACTAGAGTTTTAAGACTCGTAGTGAAGGCTTAAGGCTGGGGTTGTGAGCTCATCCGGCTGAGCATGAGGAACCACAACACTGATAATAGAAATAATAGGAGTGGTTTCGTCCACAGGAGAAGTGGGAGCTCAGTGTCCACTTCCTCCTGCATGGTTGGTGATTTGGAGGTTTGCTCAACCTGAGTAGACTGAGCAGGGGTTCATTTGGATTTTCTTTGGTAGGTGATGGTGATTTATGGTTGTCTGGGGGTTGCAGATGTAGAAGGTATGGGTTTAATATTAGCTGGGCTGCCAAGATGTCACCTTGAGCAATGAGCTCAAACATTTTTAGGAGTAGGGTTGTTTCCACCCTTGAGAAGCCAACAGTTGGCTTTCTCATTGTTTTGAAGATGCTAGGCTTCATCTGTCCCAATTTAAGAACATTACCTGTTCCCCTTAACTGTGGAGCCGAGTTCAGAGTTAAGAATGTGCTAAACATATCTAGGAAACATGTAATATTCTAAGGAGTCCAAGTTTTCAAGCAAATTTGTATAAACAAATTTAGAATACCTGAACTTGACCCCTTGAACCATTCCATGGACTACGTATGAAAGGTTTTCAGGAATTTGGTCCCATCCTCTATGCTTGTTTGAAAGGTAGTGAATGACCACATGGAAGAGGTACTTCCACTTGTATGAGACCTTCCCTTTTCTAAAGGTTCTTACAGAGTATTCCCCTTCATAGCGCATCTGCTAAAATGAGTCATTTATAGCAGACTTAGGGAAAGACAAGCACCCTCTTCATCATGCAGCCTTAGATTGATGTTGATGGTGGCTGGAGTGATGAATATTGTCGTTCCTTGCACTATGGCAGACAATGCCTTCCCACTATCTAAGATGACCTCTTGGGAGGTCCTCCAGAACTCCAAAAGTTGATCTTCATGTAATGGAGGGTCGATTGTGAGTGCGGTAAGGTAGTTGGTTAGAGATAAGAAGCAGAAAACGTCTGAGAAACTAGGATCTTTCTCAAACGACAATAGAGCAACTTGATTATGTTGCCTGTGTAAGTGCATGGAAACATACTATTGGTTTCGGGGATTAGGGTTGGCCATTTTATGTAGCTTTGTGATAAAGTAAGGTAAGAACAAGGTTGGTTTGTGGGTGAATTTAGGGTTTGAATCTTACAGATGAAAGAGAATAATGAAAGAGGGGGGGAATCGTTGTACAAGTATACATGATATGGATTTGAGACAAAGTTAATGTAAATAGATAAACATTGAAATCCGACTGTCGGTCCCACCTTTGAAAAAGTGCCCAAAAGGTAGTTTTCTTGGAAGTCTAAATCTTCTGAAGGTAATTTGTCTTCGTAAGGTTTGAAAAAAACTTTCGAAGCCAAATTGGCTTTGTAAGATATTCCTTAGCTTTCTAAGAATTTTGCTTTGGAAGAAAAATACTTAGAGTATTTTTACTTCCTAGATAGATTTTGCTTCGCAAGATATCAACTCTCAAATATCTTATTCAATAAGAGAATAAGTCTTCCGAGACTTAATTTCTTTCAGAAGAAATAGTTCTTCAATACATATAAGTACTTAGTGACAAATATAACCTTCGGAAGATATATTCAAATTTCTTCCAAAGGTTAATTTCTCAGAAGTAGTTATTTGTTTTGAAGACATAATTTTCTTTCAAAGACAACTTGATGTCTTTCAACGGAAAATATATCCAAAAATTTTAAAATTCAAAAGGATATCATTTTTAAAAGTTTCTCCAAAGTAAACTGGGCTTATATGGTGATGATATAGACAACATAAGACATACATATTATCAAAAATAACCTTGAGTTTAGTTTAAGAAAACCCTACTCAAAGTTAATCATCCCAATAGCTAATACAAGATACTTAAATCTCTGTTCATCAAAATCTTTAGTGAACAGATCGGCATATTGTTCATTTGTGTTGACTTTGACTAGTTTTATCAATCCCTTTTCAAAATTATCTCTAATTCAATGATACCTAATATTGATTTGCTTTGTCTTTGAGTGCTAAACTAGATTTTCTATGATAGAGATAGCACTGTTGTTGTCTATGTGGATGGGAGTCTCCTTGAAGTTAAATCCATAGTCTAGCATCTGACTCTGAATCTAAAGCACTTGAGCATAGCAGCTTGTAGTTGCACTGTATTAAGCTTCAGCAGTTGATGCAGATACACAGGATTGTTTATTGCATTGCCATAAGACTATCCTTCCACCAAGAAATTGACATCCCCAGATGTTGACTTTGCAGTCATATTGCAACCACCATAGTCTATCTGTATATACATACAGATTGAAGTCAAAATTCTTTGGGTAACAAAGGACCAATTTGGGAGCACCCTTGAGACATCTGAGAATTCACTTAACAGCAACCAGGTGTGACATCCTTGGGTTGGCTTGATATCTTGCACAAATACATGTATCAAACATGATATCAGGCCTGCTGGCAATGAGATACATAAGAAACCCAATCATAGCCCTGTAGAGATGTTCATCAACATACTCCCCCTCAATATCTAGTCCAAGAGAGTGGTTTCTGGCTATGGGTGTCTTAGCAACCCTGCACTCAGTCATGTGAAACCTGGTAAGGATGTCTTGCACATACTTTGACTGATTTTTGAAGATGCCATTATCAACCTGCTTCACTTGAATTCCTAGAAGAAATTGAGTTCCCCATGGCACTCCTTTCAAATCTATTCTTCATCAGTTTCTCAAAGTCTTTACAAAGCTTCGGATTAGTTGATCCAAAGATAATGTCATCTATATAAGCTTGAACTAGCATCAAGTTGTTTCATGTTCCTTTGATGAAGAGTGTTCATCAATAGTACCTCTCTTGTATCCATGTTGATAGAGATACTATGATAGTGTCTCATACCACTTCCTTGGAGCTTGATGCAGCCCATAAAGAGCTTTGTCAAGCTTGCAGACATAATCAGGATGATCTGGGTCTGCGAAACCAGGTGGTTGTTTGACATACACCTCCTCATCAATCACCCCATATAAGAAGGCACACTGGACATCAAGTTGGTAGACCTTGAAATCCTTGGATGTAGCAAAAGCCAAGAATATCCTAACAGCTTCAAGTCTTGCTACAAGAGCAAAAACATATGTGTAGTCAATCCCTTCTTCTCGTGTGTATCCTTGAACAATCAGTCTTGCCATGTTCCTAAAAACCTATTTGGTACATATGGTAGTCTTCCCTTAAGGAAGAGGACATAGATTCCAAACTTTATATCTCTTGAATTGAAGCAGCTCCTCCTCTATTGCTTCAACCCAACTTCCATCTTTCAAAGTCTCTTCAATCTTCTTAGGCTCTATCTGGTACAAGAAACAAGAGTGAAAACAAACATTTTTATCATGGGTTTTTCCTCTTGTTCTTACCCCAGTCTCAATATCTCCAATGATGTTTGTGGTGGGATGGGACTTGTGGATTCTCAGTTTAGGAATCACAACAAGTTGTTTGGATAGATCTATATTAGTGAAATTCAGATCTGGTGCTTGAGATTCATCCACCATATCAACACACTTATCAAGTGACTTGATCCAATGAGTGTGTTACATCATTGATGTTGTCTTCTATGGAGTGATTATCAGCATAAAAAAATTCTTGATCACTATCACCACCTCCATCTCCTCGTACATTGAAAATTCCTTCATCAAAGTTCTGTGCCTATGTGTGGGAATTCTATAGGCACCTCAGATGTGTCAGCTGAAGAATTTATCATGGTTAGGCTGATAGGATTTCCAACTACAGGGCTAGTTACCACTAGAGCTGAAATAGTTTGTACACTTGGTCTTCTCAGCTTAAATCTTGGATTAGAATCATCTGTTGATAAGATACCTATAGATCCTGAAACATTCTAACAAGATTTGTTAAAGCAGTTGGCAACTAAACCAAGATCAAACAGCCAATCAGGACCAGAACCTTTCACACTGGGTGTGTGCTCATTGAAGGTCACATTGGCTGACTCCTTAACTACTCTGGTTCTAAGATTGTATACTCTATAAGCCCTAGCTTGGGAAGAGTATCCAATGAAGTGTGCATCATCTGATTTCTTTTCTAATTTGGCTATTTGATCTTTGGTATTAAAGATAGTGCAAGGACATTCGAATGATCTGAGGAAACCAATGAAAGGTCTCCTTTTATGTCATAGTTCATAGGGAGTCTTACCATGAGTCTTAACTAATAAAATTCTATTCTAGACATAGTAGGTAGGGTTGACTGCCTCTGCCCAGAAGGTGATGGAAAGTTTAGAGTCAGACAACATGGTTCTTGTAGCTTCAATAAGTGTCTTGTTTCTTCTCTCAGCAACATCATTTGGCTGAGAAGTTCTAGGAGCACTATATTGTCTTGTAATACCCTTTTCATCACAAAATGCATCAAGGATTTTGTTTTTAAATGCGGTTGCTTGATCAAATCTTATGATCTTGACCCTGTGATCACATTGATTCTCAATTTTCAGAATGAAACTTTTCAAGATCTCATGGATCTCATCCTTAGTTCTAAGAAAGAAGACCCAAGTATATCTTCTATAGTCATCTATGATCACCAAGCAATAAGAGGTCCTTTCTAAAATCATTACACTGGTGGGGCCAAAGAGATCCATATGTAATAATGTAGGGGTATAGTGATGGAGTTCAGTTCCTTTGTCTTGTGAGATACCTTGTGTTGCTTCCCTTTCAGGCATGCAACACAATGATCATCACTTGTAAACTCTTTCTTTGGCATTGAAGTTACCAAATCATTCTTAATTAATTTATTCATGTTCTTAAAGTTGACATGACAGATTCTTTTATGCCAAAGGAAAGACTCATCAATGTTTGCTTTAGATAGAAAGCAAGAAACTTCTCCTTAAGGGGATGTTTCCTGCAAGTCCATCTTGTACATGATCCCTTTCCTAAGGGCTCTGAGTAGTATATGCTCTTAAGGTATGATCACCCCAGGCTTGAGAACAATGCACTCATGCTCAGTAAAGAGCATGTTGTGTGTCTGATCACAAAATTGGGATACACTCAGAAGATTGTACCCAAGATCCTTGGCAAAGTTTACCTTTTCAATGTTGAGCTTACCATTTATGACCTTGCCCCTTCCAATAATCTAACCACCAGATTTTCCACCAAAAGCAAGTGGCCCTCTATCAATTCATTCAAAGTTTTACTACAAAGAGCCATTATCTGTCAGGTGCCTAAAACAGCCACTGTCAATGATCCATGCATTTTCTTTAGTCTTTAGCTGTTCCTGCATAAAAAGAGATGGTTAGTTACATTTGGAAACCCAAGCCTCATTGGTCTTGGGCTTGTCAAAGTGGATAGAAGATAATGCAATAGTAATTGATCCTATATGCATGTTCTGAGGATCATTTGTTGTTGTTGATGAAGAACTTTAATTCACATGGCCTTCCTTCATCTTCTACACCATCTTTGGAAGACTAGACTTGGCCTTCAACTCTTCGGAAGTTTTGATAACTTCGGATGTTTTGGAGACTGGTCCTTTGGAAGCTTGTGCATCCACTGCACCAGACAACAGTACTTTGGAAGCATTCCTTTCTTCTGAGACCAAAATTTTTTCCAAAGGTAAGTTTTCACTTATCTTCTTCTTCACTTTGGAGCTTCCGAAAGGAAGAGATTTTCCTTCCTAAGTTGTTTTCTTTTTCTTCTTCTTAAAATTTTTCTTCTTGTTCATATGGATAGTATTTTTTGGATTGTAGATGCAATCCTTGGCAAAGTGAGAAGTACTACCACACATGATGCGTTCAGTTAGCATACTTCTGAGAATCTTCTTTTGAGAGGGAGGCTGAGCCTAATCACTCTCTACTTCCTTCTTCATCTTCATAGATGATGCAGCAGGCTTCTTGGGATGATGCTTGCTCTTGGAACTTGATGGTTCAAGCTGTGCAGCAGTGGTGCACATTTTATCATCCTTCTTCTTTGAATCAGGATGACTTGGACATGAAGTAGAACTCCTGGTACTAGAGTCCATGGTTGTTTCCTCAAACTTTACCACTTCAAATCCAGCAGAGATAAAAACCTACTTTTGCTTGGAGTTGAAAGTGTCCTTGATTTCTTGGGCTTTCTTGGACTATCTTTTGGCTACCCTGATCAAGTTCTTCCTTGCAGACTTTGTTATCTTGGGTTCTTTCTTCTCTCCAATAGAATAGTGTCCCTTCTCAGGGTAACCCTTGTTACTCACCTCAGGTTCATCCTTCATTACCTCCTCTTCATCTTTATCCTCTTCTTGAATGGGATCACTGGATGGCAGCTCATCTTGACAAGTTCCACACCTTGGAGATCTTACAGATAACAATGTATGTGGAGGAGCTATCTCACTTGAACCCAATCCTTGCTTGTTCTGATAAAAAATCTTTGCATGCATGGATAAAGGGATTATGTTATTGAAGGTTTCCTCTTCAAGAAAATATTTTCTGCCATAGCTTTGGTGATCACAAGCTCAGCTTGGCATTCAGTTAATTTGGTAATAAGATCCTTGACCTGAGTCCTATAATTTGTATGCTCATGCTTAAGAGTTGAAATTGTTTTCTCTAAATCTTATGTTTTAAGTTTATAGTCATTTTCAGCTCTTTTAAAATTAGATTTTAAAATATTCAAGGACTCAAGGTCAAATCTCACTTCCAAATTATAGGACCTATACATGTTAACTTCTGTAATCCAATCAGGGGTACAGAGATGTTCCAATACCTTAGCTTCTTCATGATCATTAGTGCTTGGTTTGGGGAAGCATGTTCCACTTGAAAGCTCCATTCAAAGCCTCCTTCTTCAATAACAACAACAACATGTTGTTTTGGCTGGCTTGGCCTTAATTCTTGGAGCTGTATCAGTGTAGTTTGGCCTGGGTTGTGCTTGGCCACCATTTGTCCTTGGTGCCTTGCACTCTTTAGCAAAGTGGCCCATTTGGTTATAGTTGTAACACTTCACTTTGCTTTTGTCCAGTCCAAACCTTCTACTGGCCACATTGCTGGGAAACTTTCTCCCTGTCCTCTTGTATAACTTCTTGGCCCTGTGTGGAGAAGTTCCATGTGTTGGACTATCTCCATGTACTCCAAATCATCTGGATGGATGCACTCCAAGTCTTCAAGAGTAAAAAGAAAGTTGCCATAACTTTAATCAGTAGACACAAAGGCTTGTGCAGAGCTTGTCTCTTTGAATAGGCTTCCTTGGATGTAGCTCTCCCTTGGTGTCTTAGGGAATGTGATGATAGCACCCTTTTGTGACTTTTCAGGGAAGCATATAAGATTTTGCTATGATTCTCTACTTTCCCTGTCAACCACAAGAAGGGTTGAACTCTGCTGGTTGTTGGAAGAGCTGCTGGATGGATTTTGTGAGTTCATCTCCATCTGGTACCCACTAAGGATACCATACAGCTTTATGAGAGTAAGAGTAGAGAGGTTCTCAGTTCTCTTAATGGCCATATAGTAGTGAGTTCATTGTCTGGGAAGAGAGAACATGAACTTCCATACTATGTCCTTGTTCTCAAGCTTTACACCAACATTAGTCAGAGTATCCACAATCTCAACATACCTGAAGTATTGTTGAGTCATGGTTTCACCTATCTTGTAGGTGAAATTTTCAAACTGCTGCTTTATGATATCCTTCTTGTTCTCCTTGGCTTCATCAGACCCCTCATACATCAGCTTCAGTGCATCCCAGAGCTGCTTAGTAGTCTTGCACTTCTTAAAGCCTTTGTATATAGAGTTAGGAAGAGCAGTTTGAAGAGTGGTCATGGCCTTCTAAACTATATCTATTCTTTTCTGGTCTTTATCAGAGTAGTCAGCCATTTCCTTTGATATCATGCCACCTCCAGCAGTGGCTAAAGAGGTGCATGGGATATGAGGTCCTTCGACAACATATCTCCATATCCTGCTGTCTTGAGACTTGATGAACCTTTCCATATGTTGGCCCTAAGTATCAATGTCATTAGGAGTTGTCAGTGGAGACTTTTTCATAGTGCCAGTTTCCATATCAGCCTTAGCAAGAGCTGCCATTTGAGTTGTTAAGTGTTCTGTGAAACTGAAGTGATCAAAGATGGTAAGATCTTACAATCAAGAGCCTGAAATGCTCTGATACCAATTGCAGAACCGGTGAAGGGTGGTTAATCCAATAGTCTCACAGGATGGAGAGATATGAAACACTTAACAGATCAAATAAGGAACCGATTAGATGATACAAAGAACACAAGTAAAAGAACAAGAACAAGAAAACTTAAACATGGTTTTCTAGAATGATGTACATTGCTCTCAAGTTCTTACAAATGTTACAAAGCATACCTGATAGATACATGTACTTGAGACACTTTATACTACATCCTACAGCCGGTCATACTTTAAAGACCAGCTGGAAACACTAATGTAGACAACAAGATCAGTGTAGAGTCAAAAGGTAGATTGCCTTTTGACTTGTGATTATGACATGCCATAGCTCACATCCTAATATATTACAAAAAGGATAAAAGTACATAGTTAGAAAGTTACAAACAAAAGACCTTAATCTACAGTTGACAAAAGTATGGACTTTTCACCAACTCATATAAGTTGGTGAGTCTTCAGAGTGGTAGCGGAAAGTGGTTTGTCCTTGAAGCTTCGGAAGACTTCATCTTTGGCTTCAGCAGATATGGTCTTTTGGCTTCAGAAGATTTGATACTTAGCATAATTTCCTGAGTTATATCAAATCTTCTAAAGTAACTTCCTTGTACTTCATTTTTGCATGCTGAGAGCTCTTGGTTGGTCTTTGGTTGCATCAGCCTCTAAGTGTAGTCCTTATAAAGTTACTTTGGAAGATTTGATACAACTCAATGAAATTCACTAAGTATCAAATATTTCGAAGCCAAAAGACCAAATCTTGCGAAGCCAAAGATGAAGCCTTCCAAAGCTTCAAGACAAAGTCTTCTGAAGCCAAGAGA
This sequence comes from Flaveria sonorensis, assembly GCA_025506505.1. NCBI lineage: Eukaryota > Viridiplantae > Streptophyta > Magnoliopsida > Asterales > Asteraceae > Flaveria > Flaveria sonorensis. The sequence continues at coordinate 16,771,324 of CM046427.1, read as the reverse complement.
TTGATTTCCTCCAAAGACAAAGAAGACATGCTTTCTCTAACATGCTTTTGACAAAAGGTGAACTACTGTTCGCTGCCATCTCTGAAGACTCACCAACTCTTATGAGTTGGTGAAATGTCCATACTTTTGTCAACTGTAGATTAAGGTTTTAGAGTTTGTAACTTTCTACCTTTGTACTTTTATCCTTTTTATAATAGATAAGGATGTGAGCTATGGCATGTCGTAGTCACTAGTTAAAAGGCCATCTGCCTTTTGACTTTACATTGATCTTGTTGTCTACATTAATGTTCCAGCTGGCCTTTAAAGTATGGCCAGCTATAGGATGCAGTATAAAGTATCTCAAGTACTAGTCCTTAGAACCATGCTTTGTAACATTTGTAAAAGCACTTGAGAGCAATATACATCATTCTTGAAAACCATATACTTGTGTTCTTGTTGTGCTCTTTACTTGTGTTTATTATTTCACTTTAGCTAGTTCTGTATTTAATCTGTTAAGTGTTCTAATCCCCCTAACCTTGTGAAACTGTTGCATTGATCCCCTTCACAGGTCTGACAATTGCTATCGGAGCATTTTAAGCTCTTGATTGTAAGATCTCTCCGTCTTAAATCCCTTCAGTTTCACAAAACACTTACGAGCTCAAATTGCAGCTCTCACAAAAGCTAATATGAAAACCGGTACCATGACAAAATCTCCACTGATCACTCCTGTTGACTTTGATACTTGGTGCCAATGTATGGAAGGGTTCTATCAAGTCTTAAGACAGTAGGATGTGGAGATCTATTGTCAAAGGACCTCACATCCTAAGCACCTCTTTAGCCACTGCTGGAGGTGGAATGATTCCAAAGGAAATGGCTCACTATTCTGATGAAGATTGGAAGAAGATTGACATAGATCAGAAGGCCATGACCGCTCTCCAAACTGCTCTTCCAAGCTCTATATACAGAGACTTCAAGAAGCGCAAAACTGCTAAGCAGCTTTGGGATCACTGAAGCTTATGTATGAGGGGTTTGATGAAGCTAAAGAAAACAAGAAGGACCTCATGAAGCAGTTGTTTGAGAACTTCACCTACATGACAGGTGAAACTATAAGTCAACAATACTTTAGGTATGTTAAGAATGTAGATACTGTCATGGATGTTGGAGTTAAGATTGAGAATAGGGAAATTCTAAGGAAGTTCATGTTATCTCTTCCCAGATAATGGACTCACTACTGTGTGGCCATTAAGAGAACTAAAAAACTCTCCACCCTTACTCTCACAAAGTTGTATGGTATCCTTAATGGCTACCATATGGAGATGAGCATGCATAATCTATCAAGCAGCTCTTCCAGAAATCAATAGAGTTCAGCCCTCCATGTGGTTGAAAGGGATAGTAGAGAACCATATCATCATCTTATCTGCTACCCTAACAACTAATAAAAGGGCCCTTTCATCACCTTCCCTGAGACACCAAGGGAGAGCTACATGTAAGGAAGCCCATTCCAAGAGACAAGCTCATCTCAAGCCTTTGTGTCTGCTGGTGAAAGTTGTGGCAACTTTTTTTTCACTCTTGAAGACTTGGATTATATCCATCTAGATGACCTGGAGTATATGGAGACAGTCCAGCAAATGACTCTTCTCACTCATAGAGCCAAGAAGTTCTACAAGTGAACTGGAAGAAAGTTTCCCAACAATGTAACCAGTGGAAAGTTTGGACTGGATAAAAACAAAGTGACATGTTACAACTATAACCAAATGGGTTTGCTAAGGAGTCCAAGCACAATCCAAGCCTAACTACACTGATGCTGCTCCCAGGTCTGAGAAGCCAAACTAACCAAAACAAAAAGTTGTTGTTGCTGTTGAAGAGGGAGGCTTTGACTGGAGCTTTCAGGTAGAGGTATTTCTCCCAACCAAGCACTGATTGATGACCATGAAGAAGCCAAGGTATTAGAACATCTCTATGCACCTGAATGCATTGCTAACGTAAACATGTATAGGTCTTATAGCCTAGATGTGAGATCTGACCTTAAGTCTATGAATATTATTAAAGCTGATTTTAAAAAAGCTGAAAATGACTATAAACTTAAAATAGAAGATTTAGAAAACACAATTTCAACTCTTAAATATGAGCACACAAATTACAGGACTCAAATCAAAGATCTCATTACCAAGCTAACTGAATGCCAGTCTGGGCTTGTGATCAGCAAATCCAGGGCAGTAAAGTGTGTTCTTGAAGAAGAAACCTTTAAGAGTATCATATCCTTATTCATGCATGCAAAGATTTTTTTATCAAAATAGCAGGAATTAGGTTCAAGTAAGATAGCTCCTCCAGACACTTTACTATGTGTAAGATCTGCAATGTGTGAAACTAGTCAAGATGAGCTACCCCTTATTAACCCTATCCAAGAAGAGGATGAAGATAAAGAGGAGATAGTGAAGGATGAATCTGTAGTGAGTGAAAAGGATCATCCTAAGAAGAGTCACCATCCTCCTAGAGAGAAGAAAGAACCAAGGATGACCAAGTCAGCTAGGAAGAACTTGATCAGGGCTGCTAAAAGAAAGTCAATGAAAGCCTAAGAGATCAAGGCCACTTTCAACTCCAAGCAAAAACAAGTATTTATCTCTGCTAGATTTTAAGTTGTGAAGACTAAAGACTTAACTATGGACTCTAGTACCAGGGGTCCTAGTTCAAATTCAAACCATTCCGGTCAAAAGAAGAAGGTTGATCAAATGTGCACCACTGCTGCATAGCCTGAACCTTCTAGTTTCGAATGCAAGCCTCACGTTTAGAAGCCTACTACATCATCTATGAAGATGACGAATAAGGTGAAAAGAGATCAAGCTCAACCTTCTTCTCAGAAGAAGACCCTCAAATGTATGCTCGTTGAATGCATCATGTGTGGTGGTGCTACTAATTTTGCTAAGGATTTCATCTACAATCCCAAGAGTACCATCCATATAAACAAGAAGAAGACTTCTGAGAGGAAGAAGAAGAGGATAGCCTCGGAAGGAAGATCACTTTTCTTTGGAAGCTCCAAGGTGACAAAGAAGAAGATAGGTGGAAAATTGCCTTCGGAAGAAAATTTGGTCTCGAAAGAGAGGAATGCTTCCGAAGCACTGAAGTCTACTGCAGTGGATGCAAAATCTTTCGAAGGTTCAGTCTCCAAAACTTCCGAAGTATTGAAGGTCAAGTCTAGTCTTCAAAAGATGGTGTAGAGGATGAAGGAAGACCATGTGACTGAAGTTTCTTTATCAATAACATCCAAGGATCCTCAAAGCTTGAATATAGAATCAATACTATTGGACTATTTTCAATTCATCTTATGAGCCCAAGACCAACAAGGCTTAGGTTTCCAAATGTAACTAACCATCTCTTTTTATGCAGGAATAGCGGAAGACCAAGGGAAATGTATGGATCTTTGATAGTGGTTGTTCCAGGCACATGACAGGTAATGGCTCTTTGCTTCAGAATTTTGAGAAAATTGATGGAGGGCTAGTTGCTTTTGGAGGAGAATCAGGTGGTTACATCATTGGAAGGGGTAGGGTCATAAATGGTAAGCTCGACGTTAAGAAGGTAAACTATGTTAAGGAGCTTGGGTACAATCTCTTGAATGTATCCCAATTTTGTGACTATAGACGTAACATGCTCTTTACTGAGCATGAGTGCATTGTTCTCAAACCCAGGGTGGTCATTCCTCAAGAGCACATCCTACTCAGAGCCCCTAGGAAAGGGAACATGTATAAGATGGATTTGCAGGAAACATCTCATGAGGAGAAGTTTCTTGTTTTCTATCTAAAGCAAATAGTGATGTGTCTTTTCTTTGGCATAAAAGAATATGCCATGTAAACTTTAAGAACATGAATAAATTAATTAAAATGATTTGGTAACTAGAATGCCAAAGAAAGAGTTTACAAGTGATGACTATTGTGTTGCACGTCTGAAAGGGAAGTAGCACAAAGTGTCTCTCAAGCCAAAGGTAATGAACTCCATCACTACTCCCTTACACTTATTACATATGGATCTCTTTGGCCCCACCAGTATAAGGAGTTTAGGAAGGACTTCATGTTGCCTAGTGATCACAGATTACTTCATAAGATATACTTGGGTCTTTTTCTTAAACTAAGGATAAGACTTCGGAAATCTTAAAGAACTTCATTTTGAAAATTGAGAATCAATGTGATCACAAGGTCAAGATCATAAGATATGATCAAGGAACTGAATTCAAGAACCAAATCCTTCATACATTTTGTGATGAAAAAGGTATTAGAAGTCAATATAGTGCTCCCAGGACTCCTCAGCAAAATGGTGTTGCTGATAGGAGAAACAAGATACTTATTGAGGCTACAAGGACCATGCTCTCTGACTATAAACTGCTCATAACCTTTTGGGCAGAGGTAGTAATCATTGCCTGCTATGTGTAGAACAGAGTTTCAGTAGTCAAAACTCATGGTAAGACTCTTTATAAACTATGGTATAAAAGGAGACCTTACATTGGTTTCCTCAGATTGGATGTCCATGCACCATTACCAAAGATCAGATAGCCAAATTTAATGAGAAATCAAATGATGGACACCTCATTTGATACTCTTCCTAAGCTAAGGCTTATAGAGTATAAAATCTTAGAACTAGAGTAGGTGAGCAGTCAGCCAATGTGATCTTTAATGAGCACACACCAGTGTGAAGGGTTCTGGTCCAGATTGGCTATTTGATCTTGCTTTAGTTACCAACTGTTTTAATAAATCTTATGAAGATGTTTCAGGATCTACAGGTAACTTATCAACAGGAGATCCTGACCCAAGGTTTGAGCTAAGAAGACCAAGTGGTAAAATTCCTTCAGCTCCAGTGGTAAGAAGCCCTGTAGTTGGAAATCCTGTCAGCACAACGATGACAAACTCTTCTGTTGATACATCTAAGGTGCCTATAAATTCAAGCATAGAGGAAAAGAACTCAAATGAAAGGGTTTCTAATGTAGGAGGAGATGGAGATGGTGAAAGTGATCAAGAATTTCAAGATGCTGACAACTTCTCCACTGAAGACAACATCAAAGATATCACACACTCATTGGATCAAGTCTCTCTTGATAAGTGTGCTGATGTGGTGGGTGATACTCAATCACCAGATTTAAATTTCACAAATTTAGATTTATCAAACCAACTTGATGTGATTCCTCAACTGAGAATCCATAAGTCCCATCCCACCACAAACATCATTTGCAATGTTGAGACTATGGAAAGAACAAGTGAACAAACCCATGACAAAAATGTTTGTTATACTCTTGCTTTCTATCCCATATTGAGCCAAAGAAAGATAATAAAGCTTTAAAGGATGGAAGTTGGGTTGAAGCAATACAGGAGGAGCCTCATCAATTCAACAGAGAAAACGTTTGGAATCTATGCCCTCTTTCTCGTAGGAAGACACCAATAGGTATCAAGTGGGTTTTTAGAACTAAGAAGCATGATAAAGGAATTGTCATCAAGAACAAGGCAAGACTGTCACACCCTCAAAAATCCGCGTGCGGGGTTTTACCGCGAGGCGCGTGACATACCAGGATCTAAGTCATTAGTTACCAAGAACGACTCTATATGATTAATAAACAAAACCAGAGTTAACGTTTAAAATACTGCGGAAGCGTTTTTAAAACAGGAAACCCAAAACAAGTAGTATGTAAAGAGAATGCGCAAAACATACGCGCCCCAAACACAAATGTTTAATATGAAACTAATCCCAAATTTGTAAACAAACAAATGTAGACAACTCAACGATGCTGGTGTGCGTGCTCCTAGGCAACTGGCAACCTTAACCTGAGAATAGCATACTAAACAAGTCAACACATGGTTGGTGAGTTCAAGAGTTTGCGTTAAAATATAAACCAATCAATAGTTTCCAGAGCATAAGTAGTGTATTGCAATAGATAGCTAGTCTATTAACATAAAATATTAATCATAGTGATTTCACGATCGAAGCTGACTGTGTTACGTTTGTTGCCTCCCGTCACGACTTACCAGACCGTGACGAATATATGTTAGGACAAAATTGCACCCGTATGACCTCGAGTCACACAGGTGGGGCTCGTCAGACCCAGTAGTACTACCCAAAATTTCCCCGCTATTCAATATTAACAATCCGAAAGTGTGAGGACTTTTCCATGGTAAACAGCACTATATCAATATTATACACACTCATATATAAAAGCGTTTGTGATCAACAGTATGCTATCTCCCCCAAAAGAGATTATGTAAAATGAGTGGGGCAAGAACTCACCTGATACGCGCAAGAATTAACTTAGAGCTTAACTTGAAAGAAAGAGGGAAAGACAACCTTCAAAGGTCACCTAGAATACAAGAGTACATAAGCACGTGTACACAAAATCAACATGAAACCCTAAGTGCTCTACAAACCAAGGAACTCAAGGTTTTAGAAAGACAAGACACATTTGACCCAGTTGACCCGTTTGACCCGTTGGTGACATTATAGGTGATAACTCGTTAATACTAACACAACAGCATGTCATACATGTTCACATACAACTTGATTACATATAGCACTTCATTAACAACATATACTACCTAGATCATCATGCAACTAGATATCACACAAGTCATGCGAATCACAACAGGCCAAAACAGATAACAACCCAAATCAACATCCCTATAACCTAAACAACACATTTCATCACCTTAGAAATCATCCATGAACACACTAGCATGATCCTAATATCCCAAACATGCTCAAATCATCCTATTCAAGGATTTGCACAATTAAAGTTTCCCTTTTCGGAAAGTTCATCCCAAATTCATCAAACTCACACTACATTCATGAATTCATCAATTATATACCAACTCAAGTCCATGACAACATCTAAACATGATCAACAACACCTAATCATCATGATTTATCAACATTCAACACCACAAGTTACTATTTTTAGCAATGTATGAACTATAACACATCTTCTTGATTTTCAATTGTTCATATCATCAACTTAGCATCTAATCATCATCACAAACACATCCATAACATTCATACATCATCCAATCATCAATTCATGCAAAATAAAGTTACTATTATTAGTAACCTACGAACAACGTATCAAATCATAGCTTTCTTGCAAAATCGACGTTAACTAGCATATATACAATCCAGCTAACATAATAACAACATCAAACAACCAACATTCAACATCCAATTTGATCCAACATCGCCTCAAACTCTCGGCCAAGATGATCATATGAACAAACAACCAAAATCCAAACTTTCTTGCATAATCAACGTTAACTAGCATCAATACAACCTAACTAACATCATAACATCACCAAACAACCAAGAATTAACATTCAATTGCAGATTTTCGAACTAGGGTTCGGCCACCATGAAAAACCGTCAAAAACATGTAAAAATCTAACCTTTAAACGTGTAATGGCTTGCAATTGATGATTCTAACTTGTTGTGATGCTTGAAATCGGTCCAAAATCGAATGGAATTGCTTGTTCTTGATGAAAACCGAAGTGTGTGTGTGTGTTTGAAGGTGTCGCGGCCGAAAGGGTGATTAGGGTTAGAGTTTTGATTTTTATTTTATTTAATAATCCATAATTACCCTTTTAACCCTTATAATTTGTATTTTATAAAAATTAAGCTTTTACACACTCCTTTAAAATGTTTTTAACTAGAATAAAAACATATAAACTAGTAGTAGCAATTATATGTATTATCTTTACAAGCTACAAAATTTACAAAGTAAATACACACGTTTCCACGTTACGCGATAAAATTACAGTTAACATTTAAATCACATAAGCATAACTTAATAATCACATTGTTAACTTAATTATCATCAATTTAACATTACTGATTATTGTTAAGTCACCAACGTTCAACGACAACTAGTGTGTGTGCACGACACGTGTATGCAAGACTTAACGGAACAAACGGAGTTTGGTAACGGAAAATTACCGGATGTCACATTATCCCCATGTTGAAAGAATTTTCGTCCCGAAAATTGCGTTACATGGTGAGTGTTCCATCACTGGTCTACTACATTGGCACAAGGAAATCGAAATCGTGTGAGTTTTGGATGAGTTGTCACATCATCCCCATGTTGAAAGAAATTTCATCCCGAAATTTAATCAATACCTTCGCCGGCTGGCATCGTCCTTTCGAATAGCTGAGGGTACTTAAGCTTCATTTGGTCTTCACGTTCCCACGTGAATTCTGGTCCACGTCTCGAGTTCCAACGAACTTTGACGATGGGTATTTTGCTTTGCTTAAGCGTTTTCACCTCACGATCCATCACTTCGACAGGTTCCTCAATGAAACGTAACTGTTCGTCTACTTGAACTTCTTCCAGTGGTACGACCATCGTTTCATCCGTTAAACATTTCTTTAGATTTGAAACATGGAATACATCATGGATTCCACTCAATGAATCAGGTAAGGCTAGTCGATAAGCCACTGGACCAATTCTTTCCACTATCTCAAATGGTCCAACGTATCTCGGATTTAGCTTTCCTCGCTTACCAAACCGAACTACGCCTTTCCACGGTGAGACTTTTAATAAAACCTTGTCACCTATCTGAAATTCCAAAGGTTTTCATCATTTGTCAGCATAGCTTTTCTGTCTGTCTCGCGCTGCGGCCATGCGGTTTCTTATCTGAACAATCTTCTCAGTTGTCTCGTGTACTAACTCGGGACCCGTTAATTGACTATCACCAATTTCAGCCCAGCAAACTGGCGATCTACACTTTCTCCCATATAAAGCTTCAAAAGGTGCTGCCTTTATGCTAGTGTGATAACTGTTGTTGTAAGAAAATTCCACCAATGGTAGGTGAACTTCCCAGTTATTCCCGAAGTCAATCACACAAGCACGTAACATGTCCTCCAAAGTCTGTATAGTACGCTCGCTTTGACCATCAGTCTGTGGGTGATAAGCAGTACTCATATCCAATCGCGTACCTAAAGCTTTCTGCCACGACTGCCAGAAGTGTGATGTGAAACGAGAATCGCGGTCAGAAATAATTGAGATCGGTACTCCATGCCTCGAAACGATCTCCTTCAAATAGAGTCGAGTTAATTTCTCCATCTTGTCTGTTTCCTTTATCGCTAGGAAATGAGCAGATTTTGTTAATCGATCCACGATAACCCATATTGTATCACAACCCGTAGAAGTGCGAGGTAACTTAGTAATAAAATCCATTGATATCTGATCCCACTTCCACATAGGGATCTCGGGTTGTTGTAGTAGACCAGATGGTTTCTGATACTCCACTTTAACCTTCGAGCAGGTCAGACACTTGCTCACATAAGTAGCTACATCTGCTTTCATGTTAGGCCACCAATAGTGCGCCTTCAAATCGTGTACATCTTGTCAGATCCAGGATGTATAGAGTACTTAGACTTGTGTGCCTCACTCATGACCAAGTCTCTCAGATTTCTGTGTAGAGGTACCCATAGTCTATCCATGAAGTAACGAATCCCATCCGCTTTTACTTCCAATTGTTTTTCCATACCCCTTAACGATTCAGACCCAATGTTTTCTGCTTTCAAAGCTTCTGTTTGAGCCTCTCGGATTTGTTCAGGTAATTGCGTACTAATCGTTAGTTGCAGAGCTCGCACACGTCGAGGTTTAGCAGTCTCTTTTCTACTCAACGCATCAGCAACTACATTTGCTTTCCCAGGGTGGTACTTAATAGCACAATCATAGTCGTTTAACAATTCCACCCAGCGTCTTTGCCTCATGTTCAACTCCTTTTGCTCAAAGATGTGCTGAAGACTCTTGTGATCGGTGTAGATGGTGCATTTGGTACCGTACAAGTAATGTCTCCAGATCTTCAAGGCAAACACTACCACACCCAGTTCCAAGTCATGGGTGGTATAGTTCTTCTCATGAATCTTCAATTGTCTAGAGGCGTAAGCTATCACTTTATCCCGCTGCATCAAGAGGCATCCAAGTCCTTGAATAGACGCATCGCAGTAGACTACGAAGTCATCACTACCATCCGGTAACGCTAATATTGGTGCGCTACACAATTTATGTTTCAGCAACTGAAAAGCAGATTCCTGACTCTCACCCCATTTGTAGGTCGTTCCCTTGTGAGTCAAAGCTGTGAGAGGTTGTGCAATCTTAGAGAATCCTTCAATGAATCGTCGATAATATCCCGCTAATCCAAGGAATTGTCGTATCTCACTCGGTGTCTTAGGAACAGACCAATTCTTTATCGCTTCAATCTTAGCAGGATCAACATGTATTCCCTTCTCGTTGACAATATGACCTAAGAATTGTACCTCACGTATCCAGAAATCACACTTAGAAAACTTTGCATACAGTTGTTCCTCTCTAAGTAATTCGAAGATCAAACGTAAGTGCTCTCCATGTTCTTCCTCGGTCCTTGAGTATATCAGTATATCATCAATAAAGACGATAACAAACTGATCAAGATAGGGTTTGCACACGCGATTCATGAGGTCCATGAATACTGCTGGTGCATTCGTCAACCCAAATGGCATTACCAAAAATTCATAGTGACCATATCGTGTACGGAAGGCAGTCTTCGAGATGTCCTCTTCTCGAACTCTCAGCTGATGATACCCAGACCTCAGATCAATCTTAGAGTAATAGCTTGATCCTTGCAGTTGATCAAACAAATCATCGATACGAGGTAACGGATATCTATTCTTGATAGTAACCTTGTTCAGTTCCCTATAGTCAATGCACATTCGAAATGTACCATCCTTCTTCTTCACAAATAGAACTGGCGCTCCCCAGGGCGACGAACTCGGTCGGATGAACCCTTTATCCAACAACTCTTGTAGTTGGGCAGATAATTCCTGCAGTTCGTTCGGAGCTAACCGGTACGGTGCTCTCCCAATTGGAGCGGCTCCTGGAGTCAACTCAATCTGGAATTCAACTTGACGATGAGGCGGTAATCCAGGAAGGTCTTCCGGAAACACCTCAGGAAACTCACGAACTACGGGGATATCCTCTATCTTCTTTTCCTCGACCTGTTTATCTGTGACGAGTGCTAATATGGCCAGTCGACCCTTTCGTAACAACTTCTGTGCTTTCATAAACGAGATGATGCCTATCACCGCACCACTCCTATCACCTCTGACCGTAAGGACTTCTTCACCAAGGGGAATCCGTATGATCTTCTCGTGGCATATGACTTCCGCTTGCTTATCGGAAAGCCAATCCATGCCTACTACCACATCGAAACTTCCTAGTGTAACAGGCATGAGATCTATGGTGAATGTATGACCAGCAAGCTCTATCTTGCAGTCTCTAAGAATATGCGTTACGTGAATCTGTGCGCCGTTAGCTAACTCTACGGTGTATTTAGATTCTAAGGTTGAGGGCATATCACTTAAAAGACTACAGAACCTAGTGGACACGAAACTTCTATCGGCTCCGGTATCGAATAATACGGTAGCAAAACAACCATTAACCGAAAATTTACCAGTTACTGTTGTAGGATCGTTTAGAGCCTCACCTGAGCCAATGACGAAGGCTCTTCCTTTGGCTCCATTGTTGTTATTGCTCCATTGTTGTTGCCATTACCATTGTTGTTGTTATTGTTGTTGCCATTGTTATTGTTGCGGTGTTTCCATTGTTGTTGTTGCCATTACCATTCCTCTTAAGTGGGGCAGTTGCGTTTTTAATGGCCTTCTTTTCCGCACTCAAAACAACCTTTCGGAGTGTCTTGTGATTGTTGTGACTTCTCATCAGTTCACCCCGACAGTCTTTGGCTGCGTGACCAATCTTCCCACAACGTTGGCACTTGAAGTTATCACATCGACCCACATGGTGGTAGTTACACCGGTTGCACTTCGGCAGTCTTCCACCATACCCACCGGGTCCTTGATTTGAGGGAGTCGCCTGGTTGAAGCTTCGGTTGTTATCGAACTTCCGTTGCTGTTGCTGACTTTGCTGCTGTTGTTGAGGTTGAGATTGGCTGCTGGATGACGATCCCTTGTTGCTTGAACCATCCCACTTGCGTTTCTGGTCGGGCACGCTTGCCACCGCACCCGTTTGGGTAACCGTCCTTGCTCAACTGCCTGGTCAGTCAGCCTGTGGGCTGTTCGGATAGCTTGTTGTATGGTAGTGGGGTTAGAGGCAGTTACCATACTTTGAATTTCGGGCACCAATCCCCGTATATAATGCTCCACCCTCTTGTGCATTTCATTCACATCCCTGGGCATAAAGTGGCTAACTCATGAGTACGAGTCGTGTAGGCTTCAATTTCGAGCCTTGCATTTTGAGTTGCCAGAACTCAATCTCCAGTTTCTGCACTTCATTTCGGGGGCAGTATTCTTCGGTCATAATCCCCTTAAACTCATCCCAAGGTAGTTCATTGGCCATGGCTTGACCCAGCATTTGCACCTGGGCATTCCACCAGGAAAGTGTTGCGCCTTCCAATGTCCCGGTGGCATACTTCACCTGATCAGCAAGCGGGCAGTTGCATTTCACGAAGACAGACTCTGTCTTCTCAAACCACCTTACAAGCCCTACAGCTCCTTCCGTCCCACTGTAGGTATGGGGTTTACAGTCCATGAAGGACTTGTAGGTACATGGTGTTGGTCCTATTTTGACAACCCAAACATTAGTCAGATATCCTAGACAAATAACTAGGATAATCAGTTTAACCTCTTGTCATCATTTACCTGCTGGTTGTCCCGGTTGGGCAGCAGCCACTGCCGCCTGAACATGTTCGTTAATTAATGCCGCCAATTCCGCAGGCGTCATGTTTATGGCTCCGGCTCCACGGCCTCCGGCGCCACGTCCACGACCACTCCCACGTCCTCTTCCACGTGCGTCCATATTTCACTTTAAAATTCACAATTACAATAATGAGTAACATCCAACACATTAATCTCATCAAGGTACAGTAAACAATAAGAAATAATGCATTCACCACAACCACAACATTTATAACAGAAATAATAATCAAAGATAAATAAATTGCAATTGAGTCACAAAATATTCCATCAATGTCAAAATTTAAGTTTGTCAGTTAGGTGGGAAACAACCCTTCCCACATAGGTTTCAAAGAAAAGAAACACTACATAGTCTAAGTCATTTAAAAGGTAGGATCAGTCCAGTACATCAGATCCGTCACTGTCCTCATCCATCTCTACTGGTTCTTCTTCGGGGGCTTCCTCGGGTTCTTCTTCTGGGTCTTCCTCATCAGGGTCCACCAAAGGTGCAGGGGCTTCAGCAACCTGAAGTGCTGCTAGTTCTGCCTCTAAATCAGCAAACCTATCATCGATCACAACGTTAAGGTGATCCTGTGCGTCCATGCGCTCACTAAGTGCTACCACGTTGCCTGCCAGCGTATGATGTCCACCAATGGCCATCGAAAGTCGCTCCTGAAGCGTCTCTACCTGGAAACGCAGTGACGCATCTCAGATCGTAATGCAGAGTTCTCATCAGTGAGTCCTCTAATCCGCTGTCGCTCTGTGTCCAGTGTGGCTACTCGGGCTGCAAATGCCTGCTCCAGAGGAATGCTCAAAGTAGGGAGTGTAGGCAAAGTAGAGGCGGTGATGACCTAGTCCTAGGTCGTGTAGGTGCTACAGGTGGTACGCGTTCTCTATAAGCCATACGGTTTATGTAAGTGGGGTAGAAATCCCAGTTACGCGGAGGATCGAGCTCAGGAGGTATGAAAGGCTGATCCCAGTCTATCTCACCAGGAGGATAAGGATGTGAGGCCAGTTAAATCCCCTATCCGGTACGAGAGAAGTAGGAGGTGACTCAGATCGTGCAGGTCTCTTGCCTAAATTCCTGGACGACGATGCCATGCTGCGAAGTACGTGTTGCGTATGCCAATGAGTATACAGTAAGGAGAGTAAACGATGAGTAACTAACAACTGTGCGGTTATAGTCTAGTGTGTGGATGCAACCTAGTTCCCTATAACCAATGGCTCTGATACCAATCTGTCACACCCTTAAAATCCGCGTGCGGGGTTTTACCGTGAGGCACGTGACATACCAGGATCTCAGTCATTAGTTACCAAGAACGACTCTATATGATTAATAAACAAAACCAGAGTTAACGTTTAAAATACTGCGGAAGCGTTTTTAAAACAGGAAAACCCAAAAAAAGTAGTATGTAAAGAGAATGCGCAAAACATACGCGCCCCAAACACAAATGTTTAATATGAAACTAATCCCAAATTTGTAAACAAACAAATGTAGACAACTCAACGATGCTGGTGTGCGTGCTCCTAGGCAACTGGCAACCTTAACCTGAGAATAGCATACTAAACAAGTCAACACATGGTTGGTGAGTTCAAGAGTTTGCGTTAAAATATAAACCAATCAACAGTTTCCAGAGCATAAGTAGTGTATTGCAATAGATAGCTAGTCTATTAACATAAAATATTAATCATAGTGATTTCACGATCGAAGCTGACTGTGTTACGTTTGTTGCCTCCCGTCACGACTTACCAGACCGTGACGAATATATGTTAGGACAAAATTGCACCCGTATGACCTCGAGTCACACAGGTGGGGCTCGTCAGACCCAGTAGTACTACCCAAATTTCCCCGCTATTCAATATTAACAATCCGAAAGTGTGAGGACTTTTCCATGGTAAACAACACTATATCAAATTATACACACTCAAAGGTCACCTAGAATACAGAGTACATAAGCACGTGTCCACAAATCAACATGAAACCCTAAGTGCTCTACAAACCAAGGAACTCAAGGTTTTAGAAAGACAAGACACATTTGACCCAGTTGACCCGTTTGACCCGTTGGTAACATTATAGGTGATAACTCGTTAATACTAAACAACAGCATGTCATACATGTTCACATACAACTTGATTACATATAGCACTTCATTAACCACATATACTACCTAGATCATCATGCAACTAGATATCACACAAGTCATGCGAATCACAACAGGCCAAAACAGATAACAAACCAAATCAACATCCCTATAACCTAAACAACACATTTCATCACCTTAGAAATCATCCATGAACACACTAGCATGATCCTAATATCCCAAACATGCTCAAATCATCCTATTCAAGGATTTGCACAATTAAAGTTTCCCTTTTGGGAAAGTTCATCCCAAATTCATCAAACTCACACTACATTCATGAATTCATCAATTATATACCAATTCAAGTCCATGACAACATCTAAACATGATCAACAACACCTAATCATCATGATTCATCAACATTCAACACCACAAGTTACTATTTTTAGCAATGTATGAACTATAACACATCTTCTTGATTTTCAATTGTTCATATCATCAACTTAGCATCTAATCATCATCACAAACACATCCATAACATTCATACATCATCCAATCATCAATTCATGCAAAATAAAGTTACTATTATTAGTAACCTACGAACAACGTATCAAAATCATAGCTTTCTTGCAAAATCGACGTTAACTAGCATATATACAATCCAACTAACATAATAACAACATCAAACAACCAACATTCAACATCCAATTTGATCCAACATCGCCTCAAACTCTCGGCCAAGATGATCATATGAACAACAACCAAAATCCAAACTTTCTTGCATAATCAACGTTAACTAGCATCAATACAACCTAACTAACATCATAACATCACCAAACAACCAAGAATTAACATTCAATTGCAGATTTTCGAACTAGGGTTCGGCCACCATGAAAAACCATCAAAAACATGTAAAAATCTAACCTTTAAACGTGTAATGGCTTGCAATTGATGATTCTAACTTGTTGTGATGCTTGAAATCGGTCCAAAATCGAATGGAATTGCTTGTTCTTGATGAAAACCGAAGTGTGTGTGTGTGTTTGAAGGTGTCGCGGCCGAAAGGGTGATTAGGGTTAGAGTTTTGATTTTATTTTATTTAATAATCCATAATTACCCTTTTAACCCTTATAATTTGTATTTTATAAAAATTAAGCTTTTACACACTCCTTTAAAATGTTTTTAACTAGAATAATAAACATATAAACTAGTAGTAGCAATTATATGTATTATCTTTACAAGCTACAAAATTTACAAAGTAAATACACACGTTTCCACGTTACGCGATAAAATTACAGTTAACATTTAAATCACATAAGCATAACTTTATAATCACATTGTTAACTTAATTATCATCAATTTAACATTACTGATTATTGTTAAGTCACCAACGTTCAACGACAACTAGTGTGTGTGCATGACACGTGTATGCAAGACTTAACGGAACAAACGGAGTTTGGTAACGGAAAATTACCGGATGTCACAAAGACTATTTGTTTAAGGGTACACACAAGAAGAGGGAATTGATTACACAGTTGTTTTTGCTCCTATGGCAAGACTTGAAGCTGTACGGATCTTCCTTGCTTTTGTTGCATCCAAGGATTTCATGGTCTACCAACTTGATGTCATGTGTGCCTTTTTATATGGTATGATAGATGAGGAAGTGTATGTCAAACAACCACCTGGCTTTGTAGACCCAGATCATTTAGATTATGTCTCCAAACTTGACAAAGCTCTTTATGGTCTGCATAAAGCTCCAATGAAGTGGAATGAGACACTTTCACAGTACCTTGAGCAACATGGCTACAAGAGGGGTACTATTGACAACACACTCTTCATCAAAGGAACAGGGAATGACTTGATGCTAGTTCAAGTTTATGTAGATGACATCATCCTTGGATCAACTAATCCAAAGCTCTGCAAAGACTTTGAGAAGCTGGTGAAGAATAGATTTGAAATGAGTTCATAGAGGAACTTAATTTCTTGTAAGAGACATATGAGTTGGTGATTGTAAGAGGTCAGGAAGGGAAAACTGGCCTAGAGATAAGATTAGTTAGTGCTTATGAAGTGTGGCTGCTAGATGAATCATATATTGTTCACTAGGCACTTTGAAATCCCATCAACTAACTCGAAGAGAATAATTGCTATTCTTCCTTAAATGCATTAGGATTCTGAAGATTGCTTATGATAGGATCAATGGTTAACAAGAATCCAATAGAAGAAGAAAAGTGCCTCTCAACTTTGCTAATATATTAAAGTTAAAGATCAATATTGCAAGAGAACTTGTAGTTCGTAGAGATGATTTGTCAACCATAGCTATTTATGATCCTCAGTCATTGAAGAAAGTGCCAATTGATGCTCTTCGGAGAATGAGAGAACTCACCATTCATGTTCTTGATAGAAGCATGATAAGAGAGGCAAGAGAATTCCATGTCATGATCAACTACATTCTGGACCTTACTAATCCAAAGTGTATCGCTTTCACCCTAAAGCATATCCCACCATTGTACCAGTTCAACAAACAACAAAACCGTAGCTACAACATCAACAGCAACACCATCAATAACATAACCAACAACAACAACAAGAACAACAACAACTACATCAGCTTCAACTTCCATAACAATCCAAACATCCACATCATAACAACTACAAACAATAGCTAAAGAACCACCAGAATCTTCACACTTCCATCACCCAAACACACTTGAAGTACTTAGGCTGCATAATCCTTAGGGGGAGTATTGTTGGATCCTGAAAGGATCATGCATGCCAATTAAAGTAGTGATGAAAATCGTTTTGGTTGAACATGCGAGTGTGGATTTTTGAGGATGAAGTATAAAGAAATACAGATGAGGAAAAATACTAAGTATTATTCAACCACATTAGTCTTTACGGGCTAACAAAGACAAATATGGATGAGCATTGTCTACCCGCAAAGTGCTAATGCGGGTGAACTAAAACAAATACATATGCCTAACAACAACAAATGCGGACAAGACTTCGATACCCACTAAAACAAATGTGGATGCACAAATGACAAATGCGGGTGAAGAACTTGTTTTTGCAGATACTATTATCATGTATTTTGTGCTTAGTATTCTAGATTGTATGTTAGGGTATTTAAGTTATTGTACAGGTCATAGTGTCTGGCCTATAAATAGATAGAATTTTTACCCTTATGTAACTCTTGTACCTCTCACACAACCCTACAACCTGATTACACATAAACCCGTATTGTAATATTAAATTCTTATTATTGAAATCAATTGAGATAATCGATTCTTATTGGTTTTTTTACCCAGCTAGAATTCAAAAACATGAAAAACGGATGAAACGCAAGATGTGCATATACAGAGAAGGACGGGATAGGCGAACGGCGCTAGGCCACCCCTATCCTTTGCTTCAGTCAAGAACCCCCAAGGGATGGTCACATTTAACTTTTCATTTTATTCTTCTTATTCTCCAATCTTGTTTTCCAATTTTCTCTTTAGAGAAAACACTAGCCACCATTAACCCTTTCCCATTGTTCAATCTTCATCATCATTGTCGATTCATCAATATATTCATTGTTTTTGTTAGACCCTAAAAGGATAATGAATGCCAATTCAAGTGGTGAGTGGTAAGTTGTTCGCGTTGAAATTTACAAGTCTTAAAGTTAATGCTGATGAAGAAAAAAAGATATGAATGAAGAATAAAGTCTATGTGTTGCACATCCGCATTAGTCAAATGCAGATGACTTAGGAAAATGTGGATTAGCATTTGTCCATTTGTATATGACTAATGCGGATGTAGAAGAACAAATTTTGATGTTTAAAAAAAGAATGCGACCAAGATTTTGGTCATCAGCATTTGCAAATGCGGATGAACCAAAACAAATGCTAATGAACAAAATAGAAATGCTTATACAGTTAATGTATTTTTGTACTTAGATTATCCAATATATTTTGTTAGGGTAGTTAAGTGAATTGTGTAGATCATTGTATATGGTCTATAAATAGATAAGTTTGTTACAAATTTGTAACCCTTACATCCTTGGACAAACCCTGATAACCTTTTCTGTATTTCATCATTTGCTATCAATATACAGGTAATTTTGAGTATTATCATTGGGTTGATATGTACTTATTATATCTGCTATAATCATGCACTGAATTCAATCTAGTATATCTGGTCCTATTGATTCTAACCTAGTCAGTTCTTGAGCAATTTTGGTTATCAAGTCTTCATCATAGTTAAGCTTTTGTCTTTTACATGTTAAGGTAATCAAATCCATTTTTTTTTATAGTTTAGTTCTTATTTGTTCATGTTCTTGATGTTATTTATCAAGAATCATCAAAGTCATCATCTAATGTTCATCTACTCTTAAAATTGTTGTTAGATCCGAAGGAATTTCGCGTTTGATGATTAGATCATTACAAGCTGGTAAACTCTAGTTTTTTTACTACTCTTGTAATTGTTTACTTTAGTTTATAATTTGTGGTACTCAAGTCTTATGGAAAATTGTGAAGAAAAATTTTTCACAAAATATTATATGATTGTTAAAATGTGATTAAACACACTCAAACATGAAAGTTTGGATTATGCATGTTAATCGACAAATAACGCGAACCAAAATGTCAAAACATTATTAAACAAGATGGAATTGAAATCAATGAGGTTATTAGTCTAATTCTGAAATATTCAAAATGACATAAAATAATTATTGTTTAGAGTCTCGGGTAAAACAGAGTCAAGATTTGTGGAATTGAATTAAATGGAAAAAAGTTAAGATTTAAAAAATTGTTGTCATATTTAAGTCATTTTGTACCATTATAACTTCAATCATTTTGGAGTCTCGGGGATTTCTCTAACTAATCTAAGTGGTCTCACCTTAACCCAACATTGTTTGATCCTTCAGACATATTAGACAAAACTGAAGTGAATGTCAAATTGGGAAATTCGGCTAGAATGTTAGTCTATGTTTGTGAGGTTATATCTCACTCGTACTTTATTCATTTAAGTTGATTGTTTTTTCTAGAATTTATTGTTTTAACTTCTATAACATCAATTCCAAGATAGATACACACACTTATCGATTTTATCTTCTTCATCGACCTGTAATTAGTCGACCTTCACATTTGGGAAAGCTTTAATCACAATTGGTTAAGGGTTCTCATCATCATCATATAAGGGATCTTTATACATGTTTAGTTGGATTATCATCATCAACATCTCTCAGATCGATATCAACTTCTATTAGACTATCTTCCTCTTGTGTTCATCAGTTCGATCTTTAATCTGGTTAACCATGAGGAAAACCATTGGTGTCTAATCTAGCATTATTCTTATTCAAATCACATCTTATTATCAAGTGAGTATTCATTGCCCATTTATTTGTTTTATTTTTGGAAAAAATCATGTGATTTATATTCAATCATTGTTATTCTATTTTAAAATTCAATTCAAACATACTATGTTATTACTTGTAATTATGTGTGCATAGTCAGATTAACCCGATGATACACAATCATTAATTCATGCAACCACAATAATATAATAGATCTAATAGTTTGACAAACCCACCCAATTTGTTTATTTGCATGGTGATTGAAACTGGAATCATATATTCTATAAGACTTCGTCTGCGGACTGAGAAATTCAGTCATCACGTTTGATTGTGTTGGTTGTCTTTTATGTTACACTATTGCATTATAAGTCTTGACATTTCCATGTGAATTAAATTGTTTTCAATCATTCTAATAAATCTATATACGAATGCAAACATGTATTTACTCACCGGCTAATTCGTAAGCTACCTCGTTACTTTTTCATATGATTTCATGAATGTTGATTAGTGGATTTCTAAATCCGCATATAGGGCTTTGACATAGTCAAAAGTTAAAGATAATATAATCATGTTTACTTTAGTTTTTATTTAATTGTAATGTATCATTTGATTATTATTATTCAATGAAAATAGCATATGTATTTTATGTTTTGCTGTACTTACAACGCATATGTATTTGTTCATGAACTGTCAATACTTGACAAATATTTTGAATGAACTTCAAAAATGTTTGCTAAAATTTTAACGAACTTTAACATGATTTCTATATGGATATTGATTTTCTCTCACAGGCAAAATGTGCATGTGTCAACCTGCTATTTTTGCATGCTTATTTGACTAAAATTTTACAATCTCAAAAGTTTCAATTCCAAGTTTTTTAATATGTATGTTGGGTTGACATATTCCACTAATTTTGATATATTTCCATATTCATCCTATTCTCCCCCTAAATTCTTGCATATTTTTAAAACTTTTATACAAAAATAAAAATTTTCTTTTGCTTGATGGAAACAAAAATTTCAATTTCCATCTTTCCGTATTCATCCTATTCTCCCCCTAATTTTTTCCAAATTATATGCTTTCAGATATAGTATTACCATTAGTAAGATGAGAATTCATTAAACTAAGTAATGAATGATTGGTAATACTTTTGCATGAATCATGTTTACCTACCATGAGATCATACCAATCTTAAGTCTTCTCTGATTTGAGTGATTGTTTTGAGAATATACATAGACTAATACAATGTTGATTGCGATATTGTTGTCTACTTAAACTCATGCATGGTATTAATGGTTAATTTAAATGGTGAGCTTTTATCATGTTTTGTGTATGTTTAGGTAATATGTATGTACCCCACACCCGGACATATGCTAAGATCAACCCTCCTCAAGATATGTAAGAAAGAACTTCCAATAACATTTAACCTAGTTTCTTAGGAGTATAAATGCTCAATTTGATCCATATTGGGGTTGATCCACATTGGAATTTGTAAGAGCTAACATAAAGGCTGATGCAACCAAAGAGAACCAAATAGCTCTCAGCATGCACATGTGAAGTACAAGGAAAGTTTGTAGGACCGGTGAAGGGTGGTCAATGCAACAGTCTCACAGGAAGGAGAGGTGTCACACCCTTAAATCCACGTGCGGGGTTTTACCGCAAGGCGTGTGACATACCAGGATCTCAATCATTAGTTACTCAGAACGACTCTATATGAACAAACAATCAAAATTAGAGTTTAACTTTAAAATTTACGGAAGCGTTTAATAAACCAGAAAGACCAAAGTAAAGCAATATAATGTAAAATGCGCAAACACACGCGCCCAAAGTAATACCAACAATACTTAAATGTTTAATAACCAAACCAAAACAAAGTTTCAATCATGCTGACAACTACAATGATGCTGACCCGTGCACGTGATCCTAGGTAATGGTAACCTCAACCTGAGAATAGCATACTAAAAGAGTCAACACAATAGTTTGTGAGTTCAAGAGTTTGCGTTATTCATAAATCAGTAATAGTTGCAAAATATAAGAAGTGCATTGAATAGATAGCTAGTCATATTCATAAGTAATAATCATAGTGATTTCGCGATTGAGTTCAAGAGTTTGCGTTAATCATAAATCAGTAATAGTTGCAAAATATAATAAGTGCATTGAAATAGATAGCTAGTCTATATTCATAAGTAATAATCATAGTGATTTGGCGATTGAAGATGACTGTGTTTCGTTTGTTGCCTCCCGTCACGACTTACCAGGTCGTGACGATGTCTGTGTTAGGACAAAATTGCACCCGTTTGACCTCGAGTCGCACAGGTGGGGCTCGTCAGACCCGGTAGTACTGCCCAAGATTTCCCGTTAATTATCATATTAACAATCCGAAAGTGTGAGGACTTTCATGGTATGCAACACTATATTATACTATACACAACTTATAATAGTAAAGCGTTTATAAAACCAGTATGCTATCTCCCCCAAAAGAGAGTATGTAAAAGAGTGGGGCTTGAACTCACCTGGTGTGCACAACAAAGACTTAAGAGCTAACTTGAAAGAGAGAGTGGAAAGACAACCTTCAGAGGTCACCTAGAACACGCAAGTACATAAGTACGTGTAATAGAATCATGATGAAACCTAAGTGCTCTATAAACCAAAGAACTCAAGGTTTTGGCAAGACACATTGACCCAGTTGACCCGTTTGACCCATTGGTGACATTATTGGTGAAATTCCATTCAACAAATATAACAGCTCATCACACATGATTATCATACAAGTTGTTCACATATATCACTTCATTAACCCCATGTACTTCCTAGATCATGATAAAACCAGATTTTCATACAAGTCATGCGAATCTCAATAATCATCGTGTTCAACATATATATATCATAACCCATGCATCATACACAGAATCAATCAGGACAGCATGCCATGTGAAGCCACTCACGACTTCACACCCTAAACCCTGCCAATCCTACTAAGTAGGGCCTCAGATTCGCACGCGTGTATGACGATCATCAACATATTATTCAACAGAAGCCACGCCAACCAAAATATTCAACCATGATCTATTACATCCCAAACAATAGTACTATCAATACCCATATGACCCATCATCATGTATACCCACAAAAGACCAAATCTTTCATTGACCAATTAAACATTCATACAACCCAAACAATGCATTCTACCATATTAGAAATCATCCATGAACATGCTAACATGATCCAAAAGTCACAAACATGCCCAATTCATCATATTCAAGATTTTGTGCAAATAAAGTTTCCCTTTTGGGAAAGTGCATCCCAAAATCTATCTAACACCCAATATACTCATGATTTCATAAACAGTATACCAATTCAAACTCATGCTATCATCTAGACATGTTCTACACATCAAATCATCATGATTCATCAATCTTCAAAACCAAAAGTTTCTACTATTGATAACTTATGCACTACATCATCCATTCTTAGGTTTCTAGCATCAACATCATCATTCTAACATCCCCATAACATCATAAAACTTTAACAACATCAATTCATCATCAAATCATCATATTCATGCAATTAAAGTTACTATTATTAGTATTTATGAACAACGCAACAAAATCGTAACTTTCTTGTATAATCTACGTAAACTAGCATCTATACAATCTAACTAACATTCCCATATCATCAAACAACCAACAATTCAACATTCACATCAATTTTTGAACCCTAACCCTCGGCAACATAGAAACACATGAAAAGAACCCAAAACTAACCTTTAAATCGTGTGTTGGACAAGGATTGGAGTTTGCTACACGTTGATCACTTGGACTACACAAAATCGATGTTTGTTGCTTGATGTTTGTCAAATTTCGCAAAGGGAGAGGGAGAGAGTGCAGGTCGCGGCCGATGGGTGGATTAGGGTTGGGTTTTTCCTTTTTTTTATTTAATTTGTTATAATTACCACTTAAACCCTTGTAATTTATTTTTATAAAAACAAAGCTTTTAAATTCTTTTCAAAGGTTTTTAACTAAGAATAACAAGCATATAAACTAGCAATAATAATCATATGCATTATCTTTACTAGTCACACAATACACGAATTAATACACACGTTTTCACGTTACGCGATAAAATTCACAATTAATATTTAAATCGCGTAATCACAACTAATAACCAACATAGCTAGTTAAATAACTATTTGTTTATCATTATTAATTATTATTAAGTCACCAACGTTCAACGACAACTAGTGTGTGCTCACGACACGTGTATGCAAGACTAACGGAACTAATGGGTTTGGTACGGAAAATTACCGGATGTCACAGAGAGATATGAAACACTTAACAGATCAATAGGGAACCGGTTAGATGATACAAAAAAAGGTAAAAGAACAAGAACAAGAACAAGAACAAGAACACTCAAGAATGATGTATATTGCTCTCAAGTTCTTACAAGTGTTACAAAGCATACATGAAAGATACAAGTACTTAGACACTTTATAGTACATCATATACCGGCCATACTTTGAAGGCCAGCTGGAAACACTAATCTAGACAACAATATCAATGTAGAGTCAAAAGGAAGATTGCTTTTTGACTTGTGACTATGACATGCCATAGATCAGATCCTGATATATTAAAACAAGGATAAAAGTACATAGTTGGAAAGTTACAGATAAAGACCTTAATCTATAGTGACAAAAAGTATGGACTTTTGCAGGATCGGTTTTGACTCTAAACATAGAACTCACTAAGTCTCACTTGATCGATGAAACATTGAATCTTAAACTAAAGTTGATAATAATATACGAAGTTAATAAAACAAGAGAAGGGTTTTCAAGATACTTGTATATATTACTTCTCAACTCAGTATTACAAGACTCTTAAGCTCATGCTACATAAGTTACAATGAGAAACTAATATACTACTATCTACAGCTGGTTATACTTGGAAAACCACTAGAATCTACTACTAGACAAATACTACATTGCTAGAAGCAAAGTATCTAAGATAAAATAATATCCTAGATAAGGTAGTCATGACAGGTCCATGACTTACCTTTGGCACCAACTAAGAATGGTATATGTACTAAGTTGAAATAGTGAACAGTGGATTAAAGTATGGTCAACTACTTGGGTTAGGAAAACACCATGCCTGTATCAGAGTCTGTCAGACAGACCATACTTTTGTCCACTGGTCATAGTTGATTCTTCCGAGGCCATTATACTTTTAAAAGAAACACTTCTTTTGAATCTTCTACAGGTCTTTATGACTTTATTCTTCGGAAGACTTTATCTTGGATCTTCTAAGTGTGAATACTTCGGAAGGAGAACTGCTTGGTGTTCGAAAGACTTTGTTCTATCCTTCGGAGTTCTTCATATACTTCGGAAGGAAACTACTTAGTCTCGGAAGACTTAGTTTTCCTCCGAAAGCTCTTTAGACATAATGCTTCGGAAGATCTTGACATAGCCACAGAATAGTAGTTTTGTTTTTTTTGAAGACTTCTTCAACTTGTACACAAAATTCTTCTAAGTGTTGTTTTGGTTGCACCAGCCTCATATGATCCAACAACTTTTCACCAACTTATATATTTGGTGAGTCTTCAGAGTGGGCAGTAGAAAGTGGTTCAGCTTTTCTCAAATGGTGAATTAGAGAAATCATGTCTTCACTATCTTTGGAAGAAACAGTCTTTGGCTTTGGAAGACTTTGTCCTTGAAGCTTCGAAAGACTTCATCTTTGGCTTCAGAAGATATGGTCTTTTGGCTTTGGAAATTTTGATACTTAGCAAAATTTCCGAGAATATCAAATCTTTCAAAGTAACTTCCTTGTACTTCATTTCTTCATGCTGAGAGCTCTTGGTTTGGTCTTTGGTTGCATCAGCCTCTAATTGTAGTCCTTACAAACTCCCCGGCTAATGGTACCAAACTAAAGATATTTTGATTCTTGATCTTCATCTATTGACAGTCCTCATTAGAATCAAGACCATTCCTTTGATTATCAGCTGGTCAGGATTATTTAGACTCTCAATGTACCTCTTTATGTCATAGAGATCATGAAGAGGGAGTTCAAGCATGTTTTGCTAGAAATACAGGTCTTGACCTCCTTGATCTCTAGTGACATACCATCTATCTGGATTATGGTAAACATCCAAGACACAATGGGTCTCTCAACAACAAGATGGCTCTTCTTGAATAGGAGTTGGA